>JAKCPI010016708.1:0-28636 GCA_023213315.1 Euborellia annulipes | reverse complement strand
TTTATTATTAAATCTGTGAAAATTTGAGCAGCCAATATTTTAATATTTTGGTGGATCATAAGTCAAAAAAACGTGAATCCATGCCGATAAGAAATGGAAGATTCTTCAAGAGCCACTGCGCAAGTTCTTCAATGAATAACTTACATAATATAAGCCCGAGAAGACAATGAGGCATTTGAACCCGCCTTCGCCCCCTGAACCATCCTCAGCTGGCTCGGGCCCGCCATTTCTTTTTTTTTTTATAAAAAAACACTCACACTTTTTTCTCATTCACACTCACACTCACACACACATTCACACAGTCTTTTCGGCAACTCAGGCCATATAAGACTTTTTACGATATCCGTTATTGATAAATATACATATATGGGATCCAGGCTTCTTATTTAAGCCATTTGGTATCCAATTGGCTTAAATAAAATCATCGGACTGCCTGGTGTCCGAACCCGCGACGTTTGGTATATGAGGTTAGCACGCTAACCTCTACGCCATGCCCCGAGGGCCCCGCCATTTCTTAATTAGGAAAAAAATTATTATTCCTATATTCCAATCCAGTGCCTGCTTGAGGATTTGTTTACATTTATAGAATACATCAATGCAAAGAATACAAAAATATTTCTCTAGACATTTTCAATGGGAGACATCATAACTTTAAGAATTAATAACTCAAAAAGTTATAGGAATTTTGGGATCAAAATAATTTTCCTGTAATCCCTAGAAGGTTGTATCGGTCTCTAGTTGCTCTCCCTGCCTCCCCTAGCTACGCCCTTGTAAGAAGCCTTTCAAATGTGATATTTAAAAAAATATCAATATACACTGTATTAAAGAAAAAAAATAACTCAAACTTTCATATATTCTGATATTTCTTTTATGTGAGTCAACTCTTTCATTGTCCCATATCCCTATAATTTAGGTAGACTATATGTTCAAAACCCATTTAGGTATATTATGAAATAAAAACAATATCTAATGTTAAAATTTTTTGGAATCTTCAATCTGTTAGAGGATAAAAATTTTTTTAATTATTTATTTGACAAAATAATACATGAATATATTGTAAAATTAAATACTCAATCCATTATCGGGAAGATGGTGGGTCTCCCATGAGCACATTGAAAAGGTAAAGTGCATTTAGTTAATTTAAAGATTAACATTTTGCATTGTTCATAGGTTAAGGCCTCTCCAAATTTCACTGCTTCTGTTGAGTCAAAATTTAACTGATTAAAAAAAAATTATTGATAAAGGGGCATGTTTCTTCACTCAAAGTCAAGAAGTCCTGGTTTAGACGTTTTAATCCTGTTTTTCGAGTCTTTTCCGACCTACAGTATCACATGGATGGAACCATTGAGATAATGTTTAACATAAAGGTAAAATTAGATTAGAGTGATAATTTTGACTTGACTTTTGACTTGACTTGACAAAACTTTTGTTTTGACTACAAATTTTATTTTTATTAAATAATTTTACAATTACTTTACTAATTAATATAAATGACATTTATTATTATATATATTAATAATCTGAAATAAGAAAATTAATTTTTTTTTTTTTTTTTTTTTGCATAAAATTTTCATATTAAGTTTAATTTACCTAAAAATTGGCAGTATGTACCATGGTACACCAATTTTGCCTTCTTGCACCATCTGTTTATGTCTAAAACCATATTTTATTAATTAAACAATTTTTTTTTATACGAAAAGCAAAAGTGAATTTGGAAACACAAAGAATTTATTAAGTTGCTAATTTAACTAAACTTAACCTTGGCCTAGAGTTAGTTCAAAGATGAAAAAACATATTTTGTAATTAACAAATGCTAAGGAACTTCTTGTTCACTATTCCGTGGTTAAATTTGCTACTTGACTATGAGTGATGAAACAGGCCTTAAATTTTAATCGTATTACTTTTGCATGCCGCCTTTGATATGAGCATAGTAAATATTGGTAACTTGATAATTCCCATTTCATCTGGCTTGGGGTCTTCGGTAAGAGCTTCTCGAATTAATGATATAGATAAATCAATGAGATGCAACTAAAAAAGAAATAATTAGAAGATAAACTTTATATATTTATATCTAAATCTTCAATTATAGATTAGAAACAATCATATGATTAATATTTATATTTATTAACTAAAGCACCGAAAAAAGTAGGCAGGTACAGCCGGAAGTCGAACCACGGATCTGCCAATTTGTACCCTAAAGTTAATGAATATAAATATTAAAAATATAAAAAAAAAATTATACAAAAATGACACACATAACCTTCTAAGCAACTTGACTAATAAAGATCATTAATTGTTTGGAAGTTTGCTACATAATAATCATAATTTATGATTATTATGTAGCAAACTTGATTGTTTATGATTCATAAACAATCAAGACATTCAAGTGAAATAAACCTTAATAATTCTTGAAATATAGACCTAAAATTATAATTCCTGTGGGAGAAATCGTAACTTCAGCAATTAATAACTCAAAAAGTTATAGGAAAAATAATTTTCCTGCAATCCTTAGAAGGTCCTCTTTAAGCATATAAAATTTGGTTTCGAAATACCAACGGGAAGTTGCCCAAATAGAGAGTGACAAATAGACAGACGGACCTAAGCGAATTGTATATATAAGAAGATATAGGCTAAGGTTGGGAAAAATGAATGATCACTTTAAAAATACAAAACATATGAATATATAGCCTCACCTGATTAGAAGCATTTTCATATAAACATACCGGAACTTTTTCAAGTAGAATATGATTTTCTTTATTGATAACATATATCCCCAGAGATTGAAGTATACCACGTTTCAAAGCTCTAAATTCTTTATGATACCTTTTACCAATTACAAGAAGATTAGGCAAACTTATGCTTTTCCATCCTTTATTTGTAGTATATCCTGTTAAAAGATAATTTTTATTTATCACTTTAATAAGCTAATTTTAAATATGGGGTCGTCCACATATACGTAACGCGTTAGGGGGAGGGGGGGGGTATGCGTCTGGACAAAACTATACTAATTGTGACATGGAGGACCCGGGGGTTTTTCTAAGTTTGACATCACAATTCAAAGTTGAATTTTTAAAATTTTTTAAGTTTGAAAAGAGGGGATGAGACGCGCATACTAAAAAAAAAAATATGAATGATATGAATTTTGTATAGGAAATTTTAAGAAAAAGTTTTGGCTTCATTTTGGCTCGCAAAGTTTATTCGCCCATTTGTTTTTTAGTAAATACACTGTAAAAATTTCAAGATTTTACAATTTTTTTGTTGTAACAAATTTCCAAGACCAATAGATACTAAATTTACTATACATTGAATTATATTTTACAAAACTCTTTCAAAAAATCTTTACAAATTTTAATTTACTAATATTTACAATTTTCGATCCAAATTCTTAATTTTACAAATATTTACAATTTTACAATCCAAATTTTTAATTTTACTAATATTTAGAAAAAGAAAAAATTTACGACTGGACCCATCATATTATTGACCTTTAGGGACGTCTCTACCTGAATGGAGTGAAATAAATATTTTTATTTAATGAAAATTCCTCCAGGATTTGAACACTGAACTTTTTAGAACTCTCCTATCCATTTGACCATCGAATCACCTGTTAACTAATGATCTATCTCTCTATTTCATTCAATAGACCTCATCTCAACTATTTTTACTAAATAATAAAATAAAAAATAAACTTAAATATCATAATATTATTATTTTTGTATTATTATAACTTAAATAAACCTTATACCAAAAATCTTTATTAAAAACTAAAACAGTCAAACAAACATGTCACTTAAGAAAACTAACCCTAAAAAAAACTTTTAAAAACAAACCCTTTCAAATCAAACCTCTAAAATTAAATAAAAAAAAAACAAATACTCTAATTTCAGAGAATAATTTAAGTTTTAAATTTTAACAAGATAAAAACAAAAGTCAACTAGCACTACCTTCAAATAATTTGTTATAGTGGATCCTTTCATCGGCTGCATGCTGATCCATTGCCAATAGAAGTCCATCCAATTGAAACAATATATACTTTTTATCCACTTGGCCAATAATCTGAAAAAATATTAAATATATACAATATTATCAAATAAGATGACAAATCAAAATCGGAAAACTTTTAAATCTATCTAAATTTGATATTTACTTACATGGCATGTTTTCATTTTTGTGAAATCAATTTTTAATTCTTCATTTGTCATCGTATTTTTACATTTTTCAAATATATCTTCTAAGGATACCTCTCCGAAGTTAAAAGTAGGCCATTGGCGAACTTTATCTAAAAATTAAAAAAAACAAATTTATTAACTTGCTCCCTTCTTTATCTTTAATCGAATACTTTTATTTTTGTAACATAACAAGCTATAGAGATTCGCTGACCCCCATTTTGTTTACCTACTACCAGTAGGGACAAAATTTTTTGTGAGTTTATAATTTGTTAATATAAAAATATTTAATAATTTTACTATGAAAATATTCCAAGTGAAATAAAGACAGGAAAGAAATATTTTAGGTTTTTTTTTTTTTAGTATTTTAACCCCAGACGTAGAGCAATCCAATAAATTTTTTTTTAACCATTCTTAATGTTTTATTTGTTTTAAAAGGTTGGATTGCTCTGAAAAGAATATATTTTATTTAAGTTATAAAAATTTATTTTACCGGCTATTCTTGACGTTGAATTTGCAGGTAGTGGTTCCAAAACTGGAGACATGCCTTTTCGTAATGCTGTGAAACGTTTCTTAATTTTGAACTGATCTCTAAAAATAATTTTAAATATCATTTAATTAAACTTATTTATAAACAATATTCTTTTTATAATACTCACTCTTTATTTTCCTTTTTTTCTAGTTTCTTCTTTATTTTTTTGGATATTTTGGGTTTAGTTTCCAAATCTTTAAGAAGCTTATTCCTATTTATTTCTTCAAAACTAAAAAAATTATAAAACATTATTTCTTAAAAGATCTGTCTGCCTATATAAGCCCAGACCCATATATAAAAAACAATAATCTATTAAGTAAACTCTCTTTTTGGTATTTTCTTTTAATTCTTATCAATTCAAATATATTTTATTTTGTTTGAAAATGTTTTTGTTTATTTTCCGAAAAAGGGCCCTTTCAAGAAATTTTGATACGGGCTCCACTAAGAGTAATGCCTTTTTCGACATGGGAAGGGTATTTAGCCCATCCCTATTCATTTCAAATGTTTAGTAGTCTTTTCATTTGAAATAAATTTTTTCACTTGGGAGGCGAAGTCACGGGCAAAAAGGACAACTTTTACTTACTCTATACTTTTTTGCTCATCATCTTGATCATATTCAAAAAAGTCGAGGTCATTCATTTCGTCCTCTTCCCATATTATCTCCATTTGAACATTTTTGACTTGATAATCTTTCTGTTATTAAGAAAAAGTGTTTAGATATATTTTTTAAAAATAATATAAATACAAAAATAAAGATCCTTAAATAACCAGATTCTCGAGAACCACTCGACCCTTGAACCAACCGTGGGAAGATAGGAATCAAAATTGGAATAGGTGAATCACCCAGGGAAGACTACATCAAAGCTGTTAGGAGACGTTAAAGTTTGGGCGCTGCATTTTGAATTTACGATCTACTTCAGCACTGTCATTTAGATGCTTTTCATCCTCAAAATGCTTTCACAACAAATCTAACCACAAATCAATGAATTTGTGGAATGGAGTTAAAATTCATGGAGTAAGTTGCACGCAGCGGCGTAACTTCCCTCTGAAAGGGGGGGGGGGGAAGAGGCTCAACTAATGCACCGATTTTCAGAGGGTTTCTGCGAATAATTGCCTAATTTCTTACACCCTGAAATTCACTCGGATAATTTATGAACGATACAAAATTTATAAACAAAAGAAAATATTTATATTTTATTACCATGGCAACCAATCCTTATGAAGTACAAGAGTAAAATATACTTCAAACACTTTCGAGGCAAATATGAGAATATACAGTTTTAAAAATCATCTAAAAAATATTGATTTATCAAAATTATTAAAGGAAATTTTCAGAAAATCTAAAAAAACTGAAAAAAGCATCAGTAAAGTACGAGTACTTTTTGGCGATTTTGTTCACAAGTTTCCTGTTACGTCCCATGGAGGTACCTAACATAAATAGAAAATTTCAAACTCCTAGTTCTTTTCTTCATTCTTGATATATTTTGTTCACACAGACAGACCATTTTGTGAAACCCACTTTTTTGGACCCAGGCGACCTCAAAACGTGTATCTCCATCAATCTCGACATCGAATTTTTAACATGAATCCAATAATTCTCCTTCTATATAGAATATACTAGCGGTGGCCTTCGGTAACACTACCCCGCTAGGCCCTGGCGGGCGGCGCACAGTGGGTCAGAATCCCAAAAAGCTGGCCAAAAGTCGAAAAATAAAGTTTCTAGTTGGGGAATTTTATATGCTGGGATGACTAGACTGATAACCCAAGTGTTAAAATCCGTTAGAATTGGAGTCACATCCCTTATGCCTGCTTTTGAAAATTAGTTCAAAGTTGACCTTCGCTCAAATAATATCTAACGTCCACGCAGGAGAAACAACAAGCACATGTTTGAAGAGCCATAGTTTCTCGTAGAGTTCACCGATTTTACTTTAACAAAATGGAATCAACTCGTGAAAGAAAGTAGAATATAACTGGGTTTATTAGAAAACTCAATATTTTTACAGAAAAAGGTAATAAGGTAATAAAGTTAGGTGAATTTTACGTTGGAAAACAAAAAAAAAGTTTAGTTTTTAATGAAAAAGTTTAGTTGTAAAACATTGTATTGTTATCTAACATACTAGATATGAAAGGTGAAACTATTATCTATAAAATAAAAAAAAATTCAGCTTACACATAAACGAAGATTATTAAACTCTGTCTTTCTAAGCGTCTCTCTCTTTTCTCTAATTAATTCTAAGTTTCAATATCCTCCTTCATTTTAACATTATATAATAATTATTGCTTTAATTTAAAACAATTAATTATTAATTCTCTACCCATTATAAAAAAACTCCATGAAAGTCAGTCCAGTAGTTTCGGAGTCTATGCGTTGCAAAGAGGCAGACGGACGGATAGACTTTGTCTTTTATATAATATAGTAAGTATAGATTTTATTAAAAACTAAAACAAACAACGAACTTGAAACTAATTCATAATTCAAATTTATAAGAGTAAATTATATGCTGGAGTCATTAATTAGGAGAAAGTATACTAACATTTTTCTGATTTAATATCTTTGGACGCACTACTCCCAAGGCGATGAAATTACGAATTCAAGGTTCAGTATGATTTCTAAAATACAGCGCCATAATGCATAGCTCATTAATATTGAACATAGTAAGAATTCAATTACTTAAATGCCTATGGCAGGGGTCGGCAACCCGCGGGTCGGGAGCCGCATGCGGCTCCTTTATACAAATTGTCTGGATTTTGAGCCTGTCCAAAATATAACTATATTTTAATATTCTTGAAACAAATTGAAATTTCATTTATTAAATGGGGTACGTCCCCCCTGCCGGGGACAATAGACCTTTCTGAGGTCTAGAATACCATTTTTCAATTATTTACACCTTAGAGAAGAGTCATTTTAAATTTTATTAAAATCGAGTGAAAAATATATTTTAGTTGGAGGACGCCCCCCCCCCCCCCTCGGCGGTGTCAATAGAACTTTCTGAGGTCTGGAATACCATTTTTCAATTATTTACACCCTAGATAATCGTCATTTTAAATTTTATTAAAATCGAGTGTAAAATAAATTTTAGGGGGGGGGGGAGGTCCCCCCTTGGCAGGGTCAGTAGAACTTTCTGAAGTCTGGAATATCATTTTTCAATTATTTACACCCTAGATAATCGTCATTTTAAATTTTATTAAAATCGAGTGTAAAATAAATTTTATGGGGAGACGTCCCCCACTGGGACGGCAGATAGAACTTTCTGAGGTCTGGAATACCATTTTTCAATTATTTACACCCTAGATAATCGTCATTTTAAATTTTATTAAAATCGAGTGTAAAATAAATTTTATGGGGGGACGTCCCCCACTGGGACGCCAGATAGAACTTTTGAGGTCTGGAATAATAATTTTTCAATTATTTACACCCTATAGTCATTTTAAATTTTATTAATTTATTTATTTGTAAACCATTGATAAGGGAAATTTCCTACCCCTCATTTGATATAATGATAGCCTAAAACAACCCCCAGAAATTTCTCTACCCATTAAAAAAAACTCCATGAAAATCGGCCCAGTAGTTTCGAAGTCTAAGTATAAATTTTATTTTAATACTGAAACAACTAATGAACTTGAAACTACGAGTAATAATTGAGATTATTGAAAAGACAAATTTATAAGAGTAAATTATATGATGGGTACATCAATTAGGAGATAATATACTAATCCCAATTTAATGTTACTGGAAAATACCATGGCGCCCTCTTTTAGAGAAAAAATATATTATTTCAAATTTTTCGGCATGTATAAAATACCATGGCGCCCTCTTTTAGAAAAAATATATTTTTCAAATTTTTCGGCATTAAAAATACCATGGCGCCCTCTTTTAGAGAGAAAATATACTATTTCAAATTTTTCGGCATCTAAAAAATACCATGGTGCCATCTTTTATAAAAAAAATATACTAAAGATTATAAGAAATAGGTTCGATTATATTCGGATCATTTCGGAAATATTCGGGTGAGTGGCGACCGCAGTATCCATTTATAAGGAAGGATATATTCTGGATTTAATTAGTATCTCACCGGCTGCCGGTGAGTGATTATAAGGGGGGTATATGTCACTTTTGTAACTATTTATTTTTCATTAAAAAAAGATTCTTAGCTTTTAATAGGGAACGGGAATTCTTAAATTATTATGAATACATCTTATTATTATCATTTTGAATGAATTATTGAATCTTAATGGGGAATTGGAGGGGTCTTTGAGTACTATAGGTGGATGAATTTTATGATGAGATGTTGCTTCATCGACGGTCAGCATCCCACCCACCCGCCCTATATAGATACTTTTCTTATATAATATTTCAATTACCCGAAGCAATCGTCGCCGCATACCGAAAATACCCGATGACCTCCGAAGAAATAAAGGTTTAATTAAAGGTTTAATTCTTCGGAAGTCATCGGGTATTTTCGGTATGCGGCGACGATTGCTTCGGGTAATTGAAATATTATATAAGAAAAGTATCTATATAGGGCGGGTGGGTGGGATGCTGACCGTCGATGAAGCAACATCTCATCATAAAATTCATCCACCTATAGTACTCAAAGACCTCCAATTCCCCATTAAGATTCAATAATTCATTCAAAATGATAATAATAAGATGTATTCATAATAATTTAAGAATTCCCGTTCCCTATTAAAAGCTAAGAATCCTTTTTTTAATGAAAAATAAATAGTTACAAAAGTGACATATACCCCCCTTATAATCACTCACCGGCAGCCGGTGAGATACTAATTAAATCCAGAATATATCCTTCCTTATAAATGGATACTGCGGTCGCCACTCACCCGAATATTTCCGAAATGATCCGAATATAATCGAACCTATTTCTTATAATCTTTAGTATATTTTTTTTATAAAAGATGGCACCATGGTATTTTTTAGATGCCGAAAAATTTGAAATAGTATATTTTCTCTCTAAAAGAGGGCGCCATGGTATTTTATACATGCCGAAAAATTTGAAATAATATATTTTCTCTCTAAAAGAGGGCGCCATGGTATTTTATACATGCCGAAAAATTTGAAATAATATATTTTTTCTCTAAAAGAGGGCGCCATGGTATTTTCCAGTAACATTAAATTGGGATTAGTATATTATCTCCTAATTGATGTACCCATCATATAATTTACTCTTATAAATTTGTCTTTTCAATAATCTCAATTATTACTCGTAGTTTCAAGTTCATTAGTTGTTTCAGTATTAAAATAAAATTTATACTTAGACTTCGAAACTACTGGGCCGATTTTCATGGAGTTTTTTTTAATGGGTAGAGAAATTTCTGGGGGTTGTTTTAGGCTATCATTATATCAAATGAGGGGTAGGAAATTTCCCTTATCAATGGTTTACAAATAAATAAATTAATAAAATTTAAAATGACTATAGGGTGTAAATAATTGAAAAATTATTATTCCAGACCTCAAAAGTTCTATCTGGCGTCCCAGTGGGGGACGTCCCCCCATAAAATTTATTTTACACTCGATTTTAATAAAATTTAAAATGACGATTATCTAGGGTGTAAATAATTGAAAAATGGTATTCCAGACCTCAAAAGTTCTATCTGGCGTCCCAGTGGGGGACGTCCCCCCATAAAATTTATTTTACACTCGATTTTAATAAAATTTAAAATGACGATTATCTAGGGTGTAAATAATTGAAAAATGGTATTCCAGACCTCAGAAAGTTCTATCTGCCGTCCCAGTGGGGGACGTCTCCCCATAAAATTTATTTTACACTCAATTTTAATAAAATTTAAAATGACGATTATCTAGGGTGTAAATAATTGAAAAATAATATTCCAGACTTCAGAAAGTTCTACTGACCCTGCCAAGGGGGGACGTCCCCCCCCCTAAAATTTATTTAACACTCGATTTTAATAAAATTTAAAATGACGATTATCTAGGGTGTAAATAATTGCAAAATGGTATTCCAGACCTCAGAAAGATCTATTGACAACCGACCCCTGCCATAGGCATTTAAGTAATTGAATTTTTACTATGTTCAATATTAATGAGCTATGCATTACGGCGCTGTATTTTAGAAATCATACTGAACCTTGAATTCGTAATTTCATCGCCTTGGGAGTAGTGCGTCCAAAGATATTAAATCAGAAAAATGTTAGTATCCTTTCTCCTAATTAATGACCCCAGCATATAATTTACTCTTATAAATTTGAATTATGAATTAGTTTCAAGTTCGTTGGTTGTTTTAGTATTTTAATAAAATCTATACTTACTATATTATATAAAAGACAAAGTCTATCCGTCCGTCTGCCTCTTTGCAACGCATAGACTCCGAAACTACTGGACTGACTTTCATGGAGTTTTTTTATAATGGGTAGAGAATTAATAATTAATTGTTTTAAATTAAAGCAATAATTATTATATAATGTTAAAATGAAGGAGGATATTGAAACTTAGAATTAATTAGAGAAAGAGAGAGACGCTTAGAAAGACAGAGTTTAATAATCTTCGTTTATGTGTAATAATTAAGCCCTCCTTTCTCTTCCTCCTTTTGCTTCTCAATTGATAAAATTTTGGCAACGATTATTACAAAAGAACATAAACCATTAGCTGATGGCCCATATGGGCTCTCTTAGAGAGAGAGAGAGAGAACAAATTTTATAGCCAGAATTCTGTAAGCGCCTTAGTAGTAGCAAGTGGATTAAAAATTGAAATTTACGATGATGGCTTCAATCTAATGACTTTGATCAAATATTTAAATTTCCAAAGTGAAAAACTGTTCCATCTTTCTATTGATTTACACCAGGAATGGATGGAGGGGGGGGGGATATAAATCACGATAAATTTTTCAATTTTATTGTGAAACGTACCAACTCGCCAAATATAGTTTATATTCGTTCGTAAGCCTTGACTTGCTTTCAAATGGCTGATATTTAGACAATTTCTGAAATTGAATATAACTCACACACAAGTTATGTTTAAAATTCCAAATTATTTATCTAACCGATGGCTTTACTTGCTTGCTAGCTTTTAGATATATAACTTGATTATTTATTGAGAGCATGATTTTCGATAAGAATGACAACGAGAAAGGCTACACCGCACGTACGGGCAAATTATTCATTGATGAATAGAACATCCATATATCTTAAAATATAAACTTGTATATATTGGTGAAAAATTTCTAGAAAACGATACAAATAAATCAATCTCTAAAAGGACTATAATACATTTTTTTTCATTCTGACGTAGAATTTTACAAATGTTAATAATAAGTTAATCCCAAAATTAAGATTACGTTTGATTCTTTTTCCTAAAAAAAATGAAATAATCTCTTTATTGTTTATCTCTGTTTAATAAACGAAGACCAATAGTTAATTTTGAAGATAGACTTTTTGACCCATGCATTTATATTTTTCGTCGCTTGACGAATAAAATTAAATGATACAAATTTTTATAAAAAGTTTTATTACTTTTTCTTATCTATATATATGTTAATATCTAGGATCTATATAGAGAAAGAATTGGTTTCATGTTAAAAATTCTGTCGAGATTTTGATGGAAATACGTGTTTTGAGGTCCCCTGAAAAAAGTTGGTCCCGAAAAATGGTCGGTCATTGAGTCACTGTTCAATTTAAAGCATAAAGGAATTGAGCTACGAAGTTGGTATTTTATATTTAAACTAGGGACGCTTCTGAGGCGGGAAAATAGCTTTTAAATAAAATCGACCAAAAAGTACTAGTACTTTACTGATGTAATTTTTCAGTTTTTTTTTCGATTTTCACAAAATTCTCTCTAACGATTTTGATTAAAATTCAAAAATGAATGATTTTTTCAGATGGTCTTTAAAATGGATATTCTCATTTTGCTATTGAAATCTTTTGAAGCACACTTTACTCTTGTACTTCATAGGAAAGATTGTTATAGTAACAAATTTCAAATATTTTTCCATGTTTATAAATTTGATTATAACTTGAATTTTAATATATCGGTGGAAACTAAATATATGTCGACACAATTAATCTAGTGTGGCAAGTACAAAACACTACTTTCGATTACCAAAGGTAAAAGAAAGTTGTGTGCTGTGCGACCAGCCACACTAGATATTTTATCATTCTTCTTCAATAAAAATAACTAATATTACCTTTTAATAAGATGCTTTGGGGATGGATTAGCTGTAGATGTGGTATGAATTATGCACGTATTAAATAATTATTCACTTTAAGCACAGAAACAGAAACGAAACACAAGCTAAGAGGCAAGAGATGCGACTGCTAACTTGTCTTAACCTGGACTGAGAGAGCCCTTGTCGGAATAAAAAAAGAATCAAAATAAAGATTCCCATTTTAATAAAAGATAAAAAGGTAGTTTTTACTTTAATCTAATATTATTCGATCCTTCTGGCTTTAAGCACAAGTAAATTTTAGGAAAGAGAATTGCTAATCAGTAATTAAACTTTATTGTTAAAATTGTATACTGGGTACAGTGAGCACCACAATTAATTCCCCACCTGGGAGCTTAAACCTTAAGTATGGTATATAGTGAAAAAACTTTAATGTTTACCTTTTTACTTTCTTGTTAATATACATTGGATTCATGTCAAAAATTTGATGTCGAAATTTTGATGGATATTATACCCGTTTTGAGGTCCCCTGTATCCAAAAAAGTGGTTTTCGCAACATGGTCTGTCTGTCTGTGTGTGTTCAATTTAAAGCAAGAAGGAATTGAGCTAGGAGGTTGAAATTTTATATTTAAGTTAGGCCACCTCCTAGGGCGTGAAAATAAGCTTTTAATCAAAATCGGCCAAAGAGTACTAATACTTTACTGATGTACTTTTTCAGTTTTTTCAACTTATTTGAACTGATATATTTGGAGCAACTGTTTTAAAATCAAGTCTATTTATTAATGACACAATTCTTTTTTTTTGAGCTTCTGATAAATAGCAATTTGCTCATTGAACTCACACCTTAAAAATAATTTTTGGTTATTTACATAGGCCTATAACGTTTTATTTACACGGACTTATTTCTAATCAACAAGACAAATTTCAGTATTATTTTAGAGATCAAATTAAAAAAAAAAATTTCAAGTTTTTTCTTTTGCCTTTGTAAGATGTACTTTGAACATGTCTACTTGATTTCATATCACTTTAGCAAGATTCAATATTCTCGTAAAATTTTTTTTTTTTTTGCATTTTTTTTAGATAGCTTGTACTTTTTAAAGATACATACAAGTTATAAAAATAAAATTAAGAAAAAAAAAGAATAGATTAAAAACTTTTATCGTTGAATTTCACAAAATTATCTTTAAGCTATTATTAAATTTAATCAGAGAGCCAGCCAGCCTCTCAAGCCGGAGGACAACTTTTAAACATTAAGTCGCGAAAATAAATATTTATTCAGCCATTTGCCAAGTTAACAGATTTTTATAGTCTTGCAAGCAATATCGTTCGATGTGCACTCAGAGATTTCACACGGAAACACTATAAAATTATTATTAGCAACGAGCAAACTTTTTTATTTATTCTTAGGAATTCTTTTGAAATTTATTTTATATATGTAGAAAGCTTATCAGAAATTAAATTAGTCGCGAATTTTTAAATACATCAGAGGCATGGTTATCAGCAATGTAGGAAATTAAGGAATTTTATGAAGTTCGTAAAATATTTTATTTATGATACTTTTTTTTAATGATAGTAAAATTTAAATAATTTTTTTTAAATATTCATTATTTCACTTAATTGTAACCAGATTCAAACTATTTTTGCACCTCTACGGTATTCTTTATCTTAGATTCTATTGATATTTACAACATTTTGTAAATATATAAATATGAATTCATATTCTCATATAATACGGTCTCAAATCGGCTCTAAAAATGTTGATTAAAATTCATTAACCAAATATTTTTTAGATTTTGAAGAACACTATTCAACATAGGAAATTTGAGAGTAATGGTTGCCATGGTAACAAATTATAATTATGATTGGATATAAATATGACTTCTATATAGTGTTCTCGTGTACTAAATAGATCTCTTCTCAAAAAAATTTGGCGTGACAGCACATCAGTCTTTTAAAATAATAAATCAAATTCCATTAAATTTCAAAAACAAGAAAAATCATTTTGAATCATTTAATTATTATTCCGAGCCTTTTAAAGGAAAATAATATTTTTTTTATTTTTTTTTTATAAAACCTGATGTAAGCATGAAAAATTGCCTTGATATAAGCTTTTTATTTAAACAGATTGGAAGAAGTTGTTAGTGAACAAAAATAAAAAAAAAAGTAAAAAAGTAAAAAAATAGGCCTATAAATAAAGAGGCCTGTTAATTCCCATGGAATAAAAAGGAAAGTTAGCTGAAATATTTCATTAAAAAAACACTTAATAAATATTATAAATTTATTTAATAAGACTACTTAACAGAGACTTTCTCACTATTTTCTTTTGATTAGTAGGAGAGTTCAAAAAAGTGGGGGAGTTAAAAAGGGGCAAATCAATTTTTGACAAAAAAATGTCTTGAAAATTTTATCCAAAAAGGATAATTAATCGGACTTATTCATTGTGAATTATAATTATGCAAAGCTTGAGTGAAGACTCGAGGAAAAACCTTACAAATCAAAAAGGCATTTTACGGGGTGCCGGTGGATGGTTAGGGCCAGGAACTGGCTGGATTTGAGGTGAGAGTCTACGTAAAACATTTTGTAACTAACCATCATGTCTCTTCTCTAAGCAAAAACTTTTAACATATGAAATCAGCGTTAATTCATTTTAACATCTCCTTGCCACAAATTGCTATTCTGTAAGCAAAAACTTTAACGCTAAAGCGTTAAGCGTTTGTCTATAGTGTTAAAAATTAATGTCATTTCTAGGGGGTGCCTTTAATATTTTAACGCCGTATTTAATGCATAAAAATGGCGTCTTTAACCTAAAAAGTAAGGTTATGATTTTGACGGCTTTGAGATAAAAGCAACATGTTAAAACTTTATTTTAGAGAATAGCATTTTTTAAAACGCTGATGTGTCATATTAATAGATATTGGATCTATCAATATTAATATCAATATCAATATTAATAGATTGAAAATAACAAATCAAGTTAGTTAATATGCGCATGCTCGAGAGATTATCGAGCAAGCAGAAAACAGCTATCTTCATATGGATCGTTAACACCTGGTGCTAAAAAGTAAAATGTTATCGTCATTTTTAAAACTTGGTTTAGAGAATAGAATTTTTTAACGTTGATGTTTACTTTTTAACACCCAATTTATGATGTTAAATATTAATTTCTGTTTTTAAAGAATAAACATGCATATGTGCCGAAAAAATTTGAAAAAAAATCAATTTTTTTATGTCTTTTTGGCATAACTTATAATCTTTATACTATTTTTATTTACAATATGTTCCAGCCACATTTATTTATACCAACTGGTATCCAATTGATTTATTAATAAATAAATCCCGAACTCACAACCCTTCGCCACAAATCCCTTGAATTTTTTTGTAGTTAACATTGTCAACACCTCTAACTTCTCGACCTTTCAAAATAAAATAAAAATTCTCTTTTAAAAGACCTCAACTCTATAAATAACGAACAGAATTAATCATTAAAGTAAATATGAAAATCAAACTATTATACCAGAAAATTACCGGCTTGATTTTTTTTATTAAAAAAAAAAAACCGCTTCCTCTCTGAAGTAAGCTAATAAAATTAAATATGAATGATTTGCAAGGGCTAAATCATAGCCTAAAGGGCCTAGCTATTACCATATAACAGAATACGAGCAGCGAGGTGTGTGTTTAAAAGAGTCAAAGTGCTCCAAGTAACGCAAACATGGATGCAAATGGGCGGGAATAACGATCGGGGCGACAGATAACAGCCACTGATAAGGATCTAATTGGCAGCAGGGCAGCCAACCTGCATTAATAGTGTATTTGAAGAAACGCACGGAGGCTTTTAGGGGAAGAATGCCGAGCTAAGTCTCTTCAATCGTTATTAAATAATTAACAAGTCGATAGTGACGGCTTAATTGCATTTACAATACAATGTCTAATCAAAAATTTAAAATAGCTTCTTCTTTTCGTTTTTTTATCAGAAACAATTTTACAGGTTAACTACTATTACTAACTTTTAAAAGATTTTTATCTCAATGATAAGAGAAATTAACAATTCGTTGACGAATTTTTAATTAATAGATGGATTATTTAGGAGTTTTTGTCAGCTTAAATTATATAGGTCTATATATAAAAAAAAATAAATTATATTTAATAGACTTCCTCCCTTACTTTTTTGCTGGCCTCTCTTTTATTTAGGGTGCATGTTTTATATTTTTTTTTTTTTTTTTGGAATTTTTATTTATAAAAAAAATATCAACTGTTTTAAACATTAAAAATTATCTCGATGTAAAACTTATTTAAAAAAAGAAAATCAATTCATTCTTTAAAATATTCTGAAATAGACTATCTAAATTATTAATTTAGACTAATAACAATAATTTTAATAAAAAGTACATCAGATAAAACTTAATTTAGGCTTATTGGTTTTCATATCTTTTTGATATTTTAATTCGACGTCATTTTCATAAATGAAAATTTTGTTTACTTTATTATGAAAATGAAGAAAAATTTAAATAATAAAAGGAAATTAATGAAAATGAACTATCCTGCAAAGATATATTTAACACATGTGAGAATATGTTAATTTGTTGCTGGGCCAAACGCCCCATGCGCCCGGGAATCGAACTCAGGATCTCCAGCCTTTATACAAGTTCCCGAGGGCCATGGGGTGTTTGGCTCAACAACAAAAAAACATACACATAAATTTGTTAAATATATCTATGACTTGTAAGTCCAAATCGAATAATCCTTTTAATATTAATATCTTATTCAAATATATAGATCTCGAAATTTATTCATCAAGCACTCGGGGATCCCCAAGGTTGTAATTTATTAGTATAGATTTTTTTTAGGTCTTTTTCAGCATCTAAGGCCATTTAGACCCCATCCCTATTTATTTCAAATGATTTGTAGTCATATCAAATGAAATAAATTTTTCTCGCTTGGGACGGGAAGCGAACCCGGGACCCTGGAGCGAGAAGCTAGTGTCTTCTCTCTGAGCCGCGGGTCAAGGGCATAAGTATATATAATAGATTTCAAATGATAATTGATATCTGAGTCATTCCACGTCAAATCGATACACTTTTGAACCTCACCATCTTGGATTTCTATGAAATTTGGGTCATAGGTAGAGTCAATAGAGACTAAGAAAAAGCCCCAATTTCAACTTGATATCTCAACTTGTTTAAAAGATATGGCGCGTTAAAGTTGTCAAAAATGGCAAAAAATCGACCTAACCACATCTATTTAAATTGCTATAAAACCACTTAGAGATGAGATAGACAGATGAATGAGGTGTCATTTTATAGCTTTTTAGATGCCCTTTCCAATGATATACAATACAACTGGGGCGGTAATAAAAAAATTTTTTTTAATTTCAAAATCAAAAATTTAAAGTAATTTTTCTCAAAAAAAGTACCCCTTCGAAAATTTTGAAAAAATTCTAAAATAATCCTTGTTTAAAGGATTAAAGATAAAACTAAGTTTCATCATAGGATCATAATGGGTTCATATAGAAAAATTAATTTAAAAAACCCTTTCTTTAGATTTTTGCCATAAAAGTGCAAAAATATAATTTTTTTCAAAAAGTACCCCTTCGAAAATTTTGAAAAAATTCTAAAATGGTCCTTGCTTAAAGGGTAAAAGATAATATAAGCCTCATCGAGGGATCATGATGGGATCATAGAGAAAAATTAATTAAAACAACCCTTGCGTTAGATTTTTGTCATAATTGGGAAACATTACACAGGCTAACAGTGATTTTGGTACCGGGGATATTTTGAGCTGATCTCTGAGTATATGCGACGTCCTTTTTCCAAAAATGCCGTCAGTTTTGCTCGAATAGCTCTAGTTTTAGAGATATAGAGAATATAACATTTTAATCGAAATTCTGCTCTAAAGCGGCTCTCATTTTGAGTTTTCTAGATTTTTTTATGGTGTTTTCTCTTAAAAATATAGAGGTAGCTAAGATACATAGAAATCTAAAGATTCAGCCCCATTGGAGGTGATTTAGTGGCGCAAAACACGAATAAAGGAGTAAAAAAATCCAATTTTTCCAGTTTTTCTTAACTTTGGACAACCCTAAAATTTTTTTAACATCCCTAAATGCAAAAATCGTATATGTACGTTATTCTGTAATTCTTTAGCTTTCCAGAAATCATTCATTCTTGCAAATCGGTTTATTTACGAAATTATAAACAAAATAGTTATGTCAGCTCTATCACTATACCCAAGGACTTTTAAGCAAAAACACCATCTTTATCATAAAATTTTCTTTTATTTGTTCTTGACTTAGATTAACTATTTTGTTTATAATTTCGTTAATAATTAACCGATTTGCAAGAATGAATGATTTCTGGAAAGGTAAAGAATTACAGAATAACGTACATATACTATTTTTGCATTTAGGGATGTTAAAAAATTTTAGGGTTGTCCAAAGTTAAGAAAAACTGGAAAAATTGGATTTTTTTACTCCTTTATTCGTGTTTTGCGCCACTAAATCACCTCCAATGGGGCTGAATCTTTAGATTTCTATGTATCTTAGCTACCTCTATATTTTTAAGAGAAAACACCATAAAAAAATCTAGAAAACTCAAAATGAGAGCCGCTTTAGAGCAGAATTTCTATTAAAATGTTATATTCTCTATATCTCTAAAACTAGAGCTATTCGAGCAAAACTGACGGCATTTTTGGAAAAAGGACGTCGCATATACTCAGAGATCAGCTCAAAATATCCCCGGTACCAAAATCACTGTTAGCATGTATAATGTTTCCCAATTATGACAAAAATCTAACGCAAGGGTTGTTTTAATTAATTTTTCTCTATGATCCCATCATGATCCCTCGATGAGGCTTATATTATCTTTTACCCTTTAAGCAAGGACCATTTTAGAATTTTTCAAAATTTTCGAAGGGGTACTTTTTTGAGAAAAATTACTTTAAATTTTTGATTTTGAAATTAAAAAAAATTTTTTTATTACCGCCCCAGTTGTATTGTATATCATTGGAAAGGGCATCTAAAAAGCTATAAAATGACACCTCATTCATCTGTCTATCTCATCTCTAAGATATTTTAGAGCAATTTAAATAGATGTGGTTAGGTCGATTTTTTGCCATTTTTGACAACTTTAACGCGCCATATCTTTTAAACAAGTTGAGATATCAAGTTGAAATTGGGGTTTTTCTTAGTCTCTATTGACTCTACCTCTGACCCAAATTTCATAGAAATCCAAGATGGTGAGGTTCAAAAGTGTATCGATTTGACGTGGAATGACTCATCTCCCTCTCTCTTTGTCTAAAATATAGAAAGTTAAATTTTACATGAACCTATTATTATCACATATAAATACATTAATATCATCTATAACGAAAAGAGTTGAGAATTAATAATGAAGGTGTTAATATGGGGTTGGTTATTTATAGGATTATATTATATTATTAACAACCTTTGATGGACTTTGATAGAATATTTAATGCCCTTTGATGGGAACTAAAATTTTTCTTTTCAGTTTTGCCCAAATAACTTCTGAAAAGATTTTTATGCTTTCAGAGTGAACTTGCGTTGGACGGATTTTATATTAAATATGAAATTATTTTTTTTTATTCAATTTATTTTGATCACAATCAATTTTTACTTTTTTATTTTATACGTGGTTTAAATTCATAGAAAAAAAAAAATTGAATACTTATCAGGTTTATCTAATATTAATCATTTGAGTTTTTTAATTTTTTTTTTTTTACATTACGATACATTTTATAAAACACCCATTTTTTAAATCAGTAATAAGTTTATATTCATATTTCATAATAAATCATATTTAATTAACGTTATCTATCGTAGATTTTGTAGATTTAATCAACCGTCCTATAGTAAGAAGAGTTTTTAGTTTGATGTGAATCTTGATTGAAATATCTTGAAGCGATTGTTTGAATGACTATACATTGTCATATTATAGATAAATATCCTGCATATTTTCTTATTTGATTAGATTTCTTCTTTTTTTCGGGATCGGAGGTCATTTAGACCCAGTCTCTATGTATTTCAATTTATTAGTAGCCAATTAAATTGAAATAGGCCTAAATCTTTGCCTCTGGTGTCGAGATGCGAATCCATGACCCCTAGCACAAAAAGCGGATACTCTTCCACTGTGCTATGGTCCGGATTAGACTACTATTTTTTAAATATAATATAAATGTTTTTTCTGAAGTTTTTAATTAATTTTTTCCTACTAGAAATATATTATATCGACCTTCTAATTAGCAAAGTGTCTAACTCCATTTTTGTTTATTTTTCAGGAGAGCCAAAAAATATTTCACGAACTGAAAAATTTGAATTACGCTCTTATCCAGTTCAGGGCATAAGAAGAATGATATTTTTCAACAGTAAATACAAAAAAATGATTTTCGAAAAAAAGTGGACTTAGACACTTTTCTACTGAGAGCGTCGATATGCTTCCTAAACGGCTCAAAAAATTCTCGCATTATAAGTCTTTTATAGCCCTTCCGTATTTATTAATTTTTAAGAACATTATTGGACTTCATCCACACTCTTTCATTTTATTAATATTTAAATTGATTGCTAGACAATTCAATTTTTGTTGCATGAGACATGAGGGATGTGAACCTCTGACCAAGAGACAAGAGCTCTACTGTCGAGAGCTTTGTTATTTGTTCAATTCTTCGATTAATTTTATAGATGAAAAATATGAAGATGGTCCATTTTAAGGATTGAAACCAATAATGTACACTGGTTGGCCGATAAATGTCTAGAAATAAAAAATAATTGATAATAAAAAATATTTTAATTTTTTATTAACATTACACTCACCTCAATCTTCGAGTTAGCCGTTCGACATCCTGTGATATCCTTTAGGAAAAACTATTTTGAAAAATATGAATATTATTAAGCTATTTTACCCCTAATATACATACTGTATATATATGCACCCTTTTAAGCATTAGTGTGTCAAGCGCCAAAAAATTAAAAATTGAGTTAAGCACGGAATATTGTTTCAAATGCTCTAATTTATAGTATTTTTTATGAAATATGCCCTAAAAGAATTTATATTTATTGTTACTTGCACAATTGACAAAAATGATATATAATCTAATCAAAACAAAAAACTTTAATGTTAATTTTCTCAAATCTCGGTAGCCGGCGCTTGACACACTAATGCGTAACAGGGTCCATATAAGGGAAAGTAAAAATGGAATTTTTAAGTACTGTTTTCTTCTCACTTTTTTAATTAAAAATTAAAAAAAGATTCCTTATGAGAAAATATTCGAAAATCCCTCTGACCTCAAAAGCACATGTATCGTATTTGGGGTCAGGGTTTGTGGGTGGAGTTGACAAAAGCCGATCTCTTTACACATATCTGTAAGTCCCCTGCTAAGAAAACATCCAGTATGTTTGTAGGTAGCCTGCCATCGTTGATATCTCGAGCTTGTCAGCCTGTAATCCCGGTACGTAAGGACAATAGGAGGATCCTGTCTGTTTATATCAATTCTCTCGCGATTGAGTGACATCAAGAGGATGCTGGGTGGTTGTGGCTGAAACTGACAGCAAAAACTGCATCAACCATCCCCTATTTCAATCCCGCACCCCTTTTGCAATCTCAGGCAATCTTAATCAAGAAGGCAACGCAACTTTTTTTCTTATATTAAATAACTTTAAAGATTGATTTTCTTTTTCAATATATGAACCACCAAATGGTCTTATATGTTAAGAAAAATCTATATTATTATTAATAATTTTTATGAGTTTATTTATACTTTCTCTTACCTATATACAGCATGTTATAGGCCTATATAGTAAGAAAGTATTGCGATCATGTCAAAAATTCGATGTCGAAATTTTGATGGATATTCACGTTTTGAGATCCTCTGATTTCTAAAATGTGGTCTATCTGTGTGTCTGTTTGTCTGTCTGTGTATGTGTGTGATGGTTTAAGGCATGTGGGAAATAAACTACGAAGTTGAAATTTTAAATTTAAGTTAGGTACCCTTTCGGGCAGTTAAAATATGCTTTTGAACAAAATAGGCCAAAAATTACTAGTACTATACTGATGTACTTTTTCAGTTTTTTTTTCTTAAAATTGGCTCTAACGTTTTTGTTTACAATTCATAAATCCATACTTAAAAAGTATATCAGTAAAATTTTTCGTGGAAATTGTTTTAAGTACACTACTGGTGTAGTATTTCAGATTTTCAAATTCATTTTCCTGCTCTTCCTTCCACAGAGCCAATGTTAAATCCCTATGGGGATTTGCATGTAAATTTCTATTCAAAAGACGGTCGGTCCTCTTTGGAACTTTTTTCACATTCAAAAAAATTTTCCAATTTTTATTTAGGATTTTCTATTGTGTATAAAATATCCAAATATGAGAATAAAATTTTTAAAAATAACCATAGTTAATAATTTCAAGGCATTCAACATTTAAAATACAATTGAAATACATAGAACCTCTGAAAATTTTGAATAAAATGACTTTTTACTTTTGTTTTAATTAGAAACGCAAGTGGTAAGTTTGTAACTAAGGTGCTTTGGGAAACTAAATAGACCTATATCAACACAAAAAAAATCTGGTGTGACAGCACAGTACACAACTTTCGATTACCAAAGGTGTGGTGTGGTGTGCGTTAAGATTTGTTGGTGGGCATTAGATTTTGTCTCAAGCCGAATTCATTCATTACTAATTTAAAAGAAGATAAAATTAAAAGATATTTTAATATAACTATAATCGATATTTTAATAGAACCAGGCGGTAGGAAATAGAGACTAGACAATGAGCGAACACTTCTTGCTGGACGAATCGAGCAGCTGCGGCTACAATTAGCGACACCTGAACGATCCTCAATAGGATTGACGTCTTGTCTTGTATGTCCCCGAGGGATAAAAAACGACATTGTCCCCCGTTGCCTCCCCCCATTCTTTGCCTCTGGGGTGGGATCAGCGTGGCCAATCAAGCAACTTGTTGTCCTCGCTTTTCTCTTTACAAAGCAGAAATTGTCGTTGTAGTTGCAGGGCGTCCGATCCTCGGGCCAATTGCACAAAAAATAGCCATCCCTAAGGGACACTAATCTCTTGGTTTATTATAAAATCCCAAACAAAGGTCTTTTCTATTTCCTAGAGAAAAAAAAAACGGATTCAGCAAATAAGAATGTTATTTTGACCTCATAAAATGTATTTAATAAAAAACAATTTTCATCCAACATTTATTTTAAATTAAATCGGTGATCCGTGGCTCAGTGACAAGATTAGCTTCTTGTGCCTAAGGTCCCGGATTCGCTTCCTGTACCAAACGTGAAAAATTTATTTCATTTGAATTAGCTACCAATCATTTGAAATAAATGGGGATGAGGTCTAAATGGCATTAGATGCCGAAAAAGACCTTAAACAAATCAAGAAAAAAATTATCTATAAGCTATTTATCAAAATAAATTTGACAATCAAATGAAGATTCTAATTAGAATTTTAAAAATATTTTCTAAATTTTTGGTTTATTTAAATCATATAAATAAATGTGCCAAGACCTAATATGCACCGTTTTCTAAATACTGTGTTGGCCCATCGTTAATAGTCTATATGACCTAAGATACCGAAAGAGACTTAAAAAAAAATCTGTGCCACTCATACTCTTTATGCTACGTTGTCCTAAACAATTCTCTTTATCCAAATACTCATAGGTATATAACAATTTTTCTAAAACATCTAATTCACCAAGGGAAAGTTAAATTCCGCGTTGTTTCATTATAAAATCAACATTCGCATATTTAATAACTTCGTTTTTACATTCAATGTTTAAAAAAAAAGTTCATTTTCTAGTCTTAAATAATGTATAGCTACAAATTTCATGCAAGATAAAATTGAATAATTTCATCGAATTTATAATACATTTAATTTGAAAAATCTTTCACCATTAATAATTTATTTCATTAAAAAAAAATTCACAGATGAATAATATGAAAGGTGAACAAATCAAATATTGACTTAATATAAGCTGGAAACAAGTTCACTTTATAAATTCAAGCTGCTTCCGCTAATTTGTACTCAGATTAAATATATTAATATACAGTAATTTCGTTAAATATCAAATTCGTTTGTGATCTCAAACGATTGAAGAGAAAATTAATTAATATTATATCTTTTTTGTTAATTTTGAAATTAGAATCAAACCAAATTTATTTATATTTCAAGTTTTGTTTGAGAGAGTGGGAAATTATTAATTAATCTATGAGAAATTAAGTTTATTTACTATATCTGCCTGGGCAGCGGCGCTGACTCCACACACGCATATAGTATAAGTTTTAAATAAATACAAACAATGATTAGGCGTTCTCTGAAGTAGGAATAATTTGTTGAGGTTGGAGAAATTCGTTTCATTTACTCAGGATGCTAGTTTTACAGAAGAAAAACTGATATACCGTATTACAAATAGGCATTTATTCGTTAGAATATGTTGCTAGTTCAATTGAATCTTTTCAAAGGAGCTCCTTGTAATCAAGAGGCCATTTATTAGGCAGCCAATTATAGGCTTTTAGAATTTGATTGTCAATAAGTTGGATATTTAGACTCATTACAAGAGAGCATTTTAACGGATTTTTTTTACTACTAATTCCAACAATGTCATTTATAATAGTTACATTTTTTTGGCGAATCGAACCCTCCTCGGAGGTCATGTATTCTTGATATTATATCCACCTGTCAGCACGCAGACATTTTCTTTAGAGATGATCAAGAAAATTAAATACAACTAGTTCTACAAATAAATATATTGAAGGACAGAAATCGGATTATTTTGACCTTTCAGTCACTTTTCTTTTATATAGTCTACCCTGAAAGAATTGCTGGAGAGAGGGAAAGTGGATTTAAAATAGGGAAAGGCGCTCGAAAAGTCGATTTTTGATTTTGGAATCGATTTGATAATTTTCGATTGTCGGAATCGATTAATCATTTCTGAAAGTCGGCTTCTCGACTTTCAAGGCAACAAGAATGCCACCTATTTTCACTACCGATTTTAGAATGTTGATTGGTGTGTTATGGGTAGTTTTTAAAAGAAAGATGAAAGTCAATCAATGAAAACGTTTCAAACTATATTACCATCGGATACTAAGTAAGTATGGTAAGAAAAAAGCCAAAGTCGTTCAGTGAGAATCGATTCTAATCGACTTGGAAAGAGTTTCAACTCGATTCTAAAAAGTCGATTATTTTTAGTAAAAGATCGATTCTTGAATAAAGTCTGAGTCGACTTTTCCATTCCTAATTTAAATTAAAAAAAATTTACAGTCTACTTGAATTTATTTTAGTCTAAAAAATTAACCCTAATCAATGTCAATGAGACAAATCACGCCAATAGTTAAAATTCCATTATTTATTAAAGGAATTTTGACTATTTAAGTCAGAAATGATTAAAATAGCTATAATATGAATAAAATAACATTCAAGATAAATTTGCATTAATCAATTTTTTATTCACTTTTGTGATATTCCCCTATTTAAATTAAATTATTTCATTTGTGGAATTTTTAAATAATTTATTATTGAATGCTTTTATATTTAATTTCATTGATTATGTTATATTTAATTATGATAAGAATAATATATCCACGAGGTAAATTATTTCGGGAGAGCAGCTTATCACTTTGGCAGACTTGTTCTTTAATTAAAAAAAAAAAAAAATGTAATAATTTTTTATTTTATTGTCCAAGATTTTTATATTCCGGATTAGGATATGATTATATCATTATTCGATTTCCTGTATTTACAAGAATAAAATAAAATTTCCGAAGGTAAATGTTTAGCGGTTATAATTCAGGGGATGAGGTTGACTGAATACCGTTGAAAGAAAAAGTCACCCGAGCTTTATCTGAGTGAGATCGAGAAAACCGTGACCGATACGATAATATCTCTGTGGGGTCCCCCAAACAGCTGCTCTGCCTGTCTCTTAGGGGAACTCGCTAATAATGCCATACGTTTATTACAATAAATAAAAAAAGATTCTGTTCCTTATATTAAATGCGATTAAATTATCTTGTAATTTATGTTTTTTTGTCATCCCCATTTTTTATCATTTAATATCCGTAAAGAACTAAACTTTCTTTTTTGTATAGACACCCAATGGCTTAAAATTCTTAAATAATACTTTTTATTTAGACCCTGTTTTTATTTATTTTAATTGATTGATAGCCAATTCAATTGAAATAAAGTTTTGTCGCATGATACGGGAAGACCTGTCTAGCATTTAAGCAAGAACTCTACCGCTATGCTATGACTCAGCGGTCCACGACTAAATCTTTTAGACTATCGAATTTTTATTTTCTGTCTTTATTGTTATCATTTGTGAAGGAAAACTGAGGTGACAGCGAAAGAAGGAAGCTAAAACTCCCAGAAATAAGACGTTCCGACTTAAGTTTAGATCTTCCTCAGTTATAGTGAATTATAAACATGTGTTTATACAAAAAATTAACAAGTGATTATTTCTACAAAAAGATGGAAGGGAATCTCGTATTGCTCAGAGAAAAATCGATTATTTTTAGAATTCGCCTATAAGTTAAATATTAGCCCTTTTATTTGAAATCCTTATCGGGATCTCCGTTTATTTACCCGAAGTGCTTCGGTGCACGAAGACACACACCTCGAACCCAACCGGCCTCTGGCCGTAGCCATCTACTGGCACCCCGTGAATTTACTTTATTTCCTATCCTAACTCCCTCCTCTTGAGCTCCTCCTAACGAGCTAACCCTTAATTCTGGTTCCATTCGGCTCCTTTTTTCCAACTTCTTCTAACCATAGAGAATGTCCTAGTTTGAGGAGGGACTCCCTCAGCACCTACTCCTTTCGAAGAATGCATCCATAGGAGGGTACCTTCTTTGCGTCTCTTCCACAGGACGGGATGCCACAGCAACTCCCTCTCTTCGTAGAGTTCCCTGGGGGCTATTGAGGTGAGATCCAATTTTCCAATCCAGTGCCTTATTGAGGATTTGATTGCATTAAATATTTTTATATAATATTTCGCACGCCCAGGGTTTGAACAGGGATCTTCTTAATAGAAGCCGGCATTCTACACCGCTACACCAGCGACCCCCCTATAACCTAAATAAAACAGGCATTCATCAATTAAAAGACCAAGCGCCTACCAACAAAGTGGATGGAAGAAATTTGTTGTGGAAACTTCATTGAACAAGCAAGATTTAATTAAAAGACAAATTTAATTAAATAAAAGAAGTTGAATATTGTTATTATCAAACTCAGTTTAATCATAAGAATATTAATTTTTTTTTTTTTTTTTTTTAAGTTTTTTCGACATCTTATGCCATATTATAGACTTTACCGATACTCATGATTTAAATACGATATATCTTAAGGGGTCCAAAGGATGGCCTAATCAACTTAAGCCGAAATGTTAATATTTTATCATTTCATTATTAATATCATAAATGTAATATACCAACCGATCAACTCTAAATGTCTCTATAAAATAGAATCTTTACTCTTTTTTATCACTTTAAGGATTAAATCTCTAGTTAAATTTTTTTCGACTTGTAAAAGAGAGGGGGACCGAGTCAAAGAAGAATCGATGAATCTGACAGCATCTCTATCTGAAATCTCTTAGGTGTCTGTCGCTGTTGAGTGAAATAATCTTCTGTTAATCTACATCTGTCTCCACTCTACATCAGACCTGATCCCTTCAGTTATAATTGAATTAATCTTATGTCTATTGGAAAAGGTGACGATGACTAATGAACTAAAGATTAAGATAAGAGTGTGCATGGATCACTACCAGGGACGACATCTATTTTAAATGATTGAAAAA
>JAKCPI010016707.1:0-12542 GCA_023213315.1 Euborellia annulipes | reverse complement strand
GCAGAAGAAGCCCTTCCTACGTCAAAAACACAACCCACTTCCTAAACCGCCTACAGGACTTCCAAATATCTCCTGACACTTGTTGGTTTTGACATTGTATCCCTATTCACCAAGATCCCGATCAACGAAACTTTAAACATTCTAAAAACAAAACACAGAATCCAACCCGAAACCATTTCATTAATCAAACACTGCACCTCAAACACGTACTTCACTTTCAACAACCAATTCTACAAACAGGTCCAGGGGCACCAATGGGCTCTCCTCTCTACCGGTGTTGGCCAATATTTTCATGGAAGACTTTGAAAACAAAGCTTTAAACACCGCTCAACACAAACCGACCTGCTGGTTACGATACGTGGACGACACATTCGTTATCTGGCCTCATGGCAAAAACCACCTGGACAGCTTCCTAAATCATCTAAATAGAATACATCCCCAGATCCAGTTCACATTAGAAATCGAGAAAGACTTCTCTCTCCCATTCTTAGACGTCCTGATCACCAAGAACTCAGACGAAGGTTTCTCACACACAGTATACAGAAAACCAACCCACACAAATCGGTATCTAAATGCCGGTTCCCACCATCACCCAGCACAATTAAATTCAGTAATACGCACCCTAGTAACACGATCCCTCAGACTAACCGACAATCAAAACCGACAAAATGAAATACATAAACTAACCGAGGCACTAACCCAAAATGGTTACAACAAACACCAGGTACTTAAACACATACACAATGAGGCAAAACCAAAACCACCAACACAAACTACAACAGAACCTGAAGATCCAAACACACACAAGGCATTTCTCCCATACATAAAAGGCATAACAGATAAAATTGGCCGCATTCTTCAAAAGAAAAACATAAAACCCATTTTCACCACACACCAAAAACTATCAAACCTAATAAGAAATCCAAAAGACACTATTCCAAACGAATCCCCCGGAGTCTACGAAATTCCTTGTGCCGAGTGTCATCGGTCATACATAGGCCAAACTAACAGAAGAGTTCAATTCAGGATTTACGAACACAAAATGGCACTAAGAAAACTAGACCCTCAGTCAGCAATAGTAAAACACCATAACGAAACAGGACACATTATGAACTTCGAACAAACAAAAACAATAGAACCAATAAACAACTTCCACTCCCGTATCACAAGAGAAGCCATAGAAATTTACAAAAGGCCTGAATGTCTAAACAAAAGAGACGACGCCCTCAATTTCCCAACAACATGGAAAACACTTATTCCCAAACTCCAAACCAAGGCTCACACAAATACAAAGACTTCACACACTCCAAAACTGTCCCGAAACAACAATATCACGTCCCCAAAACAAACACAAACAATCACAAACAAACGTAACATATCCAACAGCAAATCCATTTCAACAAACCAAGCCACGCCCCCAGACCAGGCCCAGCCAACCAGAGACAGGCACGTCACTCCCAAAGCCACGCCCCTTCAGACCAAGCCCAGCCAACCAGCCTTGCAAGCGACCCCTCAATTTCCCAACAACATGGAAAACACTTATTCCTAAACTCCAAACCAAGGCTCACACAAATACAAAGACTTCACACACTCCAAAACTGTCCCGAAACAACAATATCACGTCCCCAAAACAAACACAAACAATCACAAACAAACGTAACATATCCAACAGCAAATCCATCTCAACAAACCAAGCCACGCCCCCAGACCAGGCCCAGCCAACCAGAGACAGCCACGTCACTCCCAAAGCCACGCCCCCAGACCAAGCCCAGCCAACCAGAGACAGGCACGTCACTCCCAAAGCCACGCCCCCAGACCAGGCCCAGCCAATCAGAGACAGCCACGTGACTCCCAAAGCCACGCCCACATGCCCGGCAACAGGTATAAAAGGACCTGCACCTCCGGCTCGCAGTCAGTTACTCTCGGCCTGGGGAGTAGGCAGGTTGAGACCCCGGGAACCAAGAGCTAACACCCCGACTTGGGGAGTAGGCAGATTGAGGCCCCAAAGTCAACCCAAACCAAACACAAACCCGATTACACAGAACCAACCACTGTCCATTCCTCAGAGACAAACCCAGACCTCTGAGGCATCCACCAAACACACCACCAACACACCGACTTGGGGAGTAGGCAGATTGAGGCCCCGTAGTCAACCTAAACCGAACACAATTACACACACCCAACCTTCCTCCAGTTCTCAGAGACCAATCCACGCCTCTGAGTCATCCACCAAATTGACCTGGGGACCAGGAAGACTGCGACCCCGTAAACAACCCCCTCCACCATTACCTCCTAACTTCCTTCTCTCTTGAAAATGGCTCCAAAAGGAGAGCCGAAACGTCGAGTAAATCTCAGCACCCCACGCGACTTAACCCGAGAAAACTTGTCTTCGCATATATATATATATATATATATATATATATATATATATTTGGGGTCCAAGCATTCTGTGGTGAGTACTCTAACACTAAAGTACGACCACTTAAATGTCGTAAGTTGCCGAAAAGACTGTGTATATGTATGTGCGTGTGTTAAAAAAAAATAAAAAAATCATACAGGTGTAATTAAAAAACATGAAAATGTAAACAAATGATTTTCGAAATTTCTGAAAAAACTTATTAGGTAAAGTACTCCTTTCAAGGGACGTATATACTCCAAAAGTTGATAGAAATCTACAATTTTAATGTAAGGAATATATTTCATCGATATGACTGCAGGCGTTTTTAAGCAATCGAGTTAACACACACACATACACAGACAGACACACACACAGACATAATACCAAAACATTTTTTTTTTTTTTTTTGATTCAGAGAGGTCTAAAACGTGGAGAATAATCAAAATCTCGAAGTCGAATTTTTTGACGATTACAATACTTTCTCTTTATATTCTATACGGGAAAGTAAAAATAACAATGGAATAATGACATGTAGAAAACTATGGATGAGCTTCAACTATGGCTCTTTCTGTAATAAAAAGACCAATAATCTTGAAATTAGAAATTTAATTAAAATGGAGAGAGAGGTGGAGTTAATCTTTTTTAACATAATTTGGATCATTATTAATAAAATTCGTTAAAAAGTTAATGAATAATAAAACAACTTTAGAAAAGTTGGACTCTAAGTTGAACAAAAGCACGCATTGCGATAGATTCCCATCATTTAATGAGTTGCCACATAAATTTTAAATAAGATCAAGATGACAAGGTACATAGAAAAAGCTCGAAATGATTCGTAAGAATATTTAGATTACAAAAATAAATTCTTGTACTCCTATTTATTTTAAGGAAACTATTGCCTATATATAATAATAGCGAAGTGTCCATCTGTCTGTCCGCCTGACTGTCTGTCTGTCCGTCTATCACGCTCTGTTTGTCCAAATTCCCGTTGGAATTTTGAAACATAATTTTGCACTCTTATAGAGGTCGTCCAGAAAAAATAGTCGGGGCCCAAAATCCCTATAACTTTTTGTGTTATTAATTTCTAAAGTTACAATTTCTCACATAGGAAATGTATAGAGAAATATCTATGTATTATTTGCATTGATGTGTTCTGTGAATGTAAACAAATCCTCAAGCAGGCACTGGATTGGAATACGTAGCAATAATACTTTCTTTTCATAATTAAGAAAATGCTAAGATCGGTCGCAGGCGGGCCCGAGCCAGCTAACGCAGTGTCCAGGGGGGGGGGGGGGCGAAGCCCCCTGTCAAAACAAGACACCCGTCCAAGGCGGGAGGCACAGCTTCTCATAATTAAGAAAAGGCGAGGGTCCGCCACAAGCGGACCTAAGCCAGCTAGTGGGGGTCCAGGTGGGCGAAACCTCCCTGGCTAGGCGCAAAGCCCGCCTGAGGCGAACGGAGTGGCTAGTATTTGATTAATGATATTAATAAATAAAAAATATCACTCTCACTCAAGACTTTTGGCGTAATTTCAAAATTTCGGCCATTAAATCGAAATTGTACCAGAGAATGATAAAACAAAACAATGATATTGCACAACTTTCCCACATAGACTCAGTCCATATTTTTCTGAATTAATTAGTAGCCAAAGATTTGTTTTTATTAAAGAAGTTTAATTTTTTAATGGTTAAATTTAATATTATTATAGCCTACTTACTTAATTCAGTTGGGTAGAATGAAGAATCTCGTCGATCTATCATTTCTTCTTCTTCTAGGTAGGACCTCCCTTCCACCGAGTAGGCCTGCGTCTTACAGCATCAGCAATGGCGGTGCACTACATGTATTTATGAAGTCGAGTAGATGATTTCTAAAATTCAATAAAAAAAAAACTCAAATTAATATTACAAATAGAATATTTCTCAAAAAGTGTGGAGCCTAATAATGATTTTGCAGATAATTAGTAAAAATCATTCAGAGCATGCATTCATCATCTTTTAGCTGTCGCTGCATAAAAATCTACAGCCACAACTTTCACATCAATTTGTTGAAATTTAAATAGACCTAAGGTCTTTTTCGACATCAGAGGCCATTTAGACACTGTCTTGCCCATTTTCCTAAATTAAATCTCTCACTCATTATGAGATTAAAAGCAGTTTTATAATATTTTTTTTTGGAGATGTCTTTTTCAGAATATATACCTAGTATATAAAGAATTCTATGTTATATATATGTATATAAGTTGTGTTATACATATAAGGAAATAATTGATTCCTCCAGCCCCCTTCCCTCTTCCACAGCCCTCTCGATAGACAGATGAATGTCACTAGAAAAGCTTTTCACTTTTTGACCAGAAGGTTTATATTAAAGGTAAATCAGGGGTGGCCACACTTGGTGATACTTAGAGCCGTATTGAAAAATCGAAAATTTTTAAGAGCCAAATCGAAAAAAAATTTTCGCCCTGCGAAAAATTTTGTTTTCGCGGAACAAAAGTTTTCTGCCCGGCGGAAAAATTTTTTGCCCGTTTTTAAATTGACCCACAATAAAACTCTAAAAGAGCCGCATTTGGATTGCTAGCCGCCGTTTGGCCACCGTTGTTATATATTGTACCAGGTATATACAAAATTTCAAAACTATTGAATAATTAGTTTTTTTAGTTTTCGTTGTCGAAAAAATAGGCACAAACACATAGACAATATTTCAAACACTAAATAAATGTATTTTGAGAATCTCAAACGCTTTTTGGAAACTTCAGATTCATTTCTATTTTTTTTTTTTTGGTACCGGTATTCAAATCTTAACCTTCAATTGTTGGGCAGAATTAAATATTTTAAAGATATTATGTGTCTTTTACTCTTGTGTAGGAAAAGCATGATAACAAAATAAAAGTATTTTTCTAATTTAATATTATAAATTTTACATCTTGTATTCTAATGTACTACCGGAAACTAAATATCGTTGAAAGAAGGGCAGAAGCAGCCAAAAAGACATTATTCTGAATGCTACAATTTTCCGGAGATGTTTCGGTGCATTTATTAGTGCAAAATCATAAATGGACCGAAACGTCTCCGGAAAAATTGTTGTAGCTTTCAGAATAATTCCTTTTTGGCTGCTTCTGCCCTTCCTCTCAACGTTATCACCCATGGGCGTAGCCAGGGGGAGGCAGGGGGGGCCGTTGCCCCCCCTGGCTGGTCCTAAAAATTAAAAAAAACAAGCAAATATATATTTTTCCCATTGGGAATTTTTTTTTTAACACCCCAATCCACTACATTAATTTAATTTTCTTTTATTTAAATAAATAATTAATAATCTATGTATATATTAATTGCAAACCCCCCCTCTCGCCCTAACGAGGGGTTGGCCCCCCTAACAAGAAGTCTGGCTACGCCCATGTTATCACCACTTCTCAATTATGAAAACTAAATATGTCGACACAAAAAATTTCGTGTACAAACACAGAACACAGCTTTAAATTTCCTAAAGTTGTGCTGTGCAACCATCACATCATATTTTTTATGCCTATACCCGATGCTCCATTTCAATTTACCAAGCAAAAATCCTGACCCCTTTTAATAATTTGATTTCTTTTAATTCGACTATGAAGAAAGTCCACTTCATGAAGAAAAGTACGACAAGGCCTATTGATAAAACAAGTCCAAGAAGAGATAAAATAATGAATCGAAATGATTGATAATAAAATTGAGAAAATTCGAGTACTAAAAAGAGATTAAAAATTTAATTTTTGCTTTGATGAGGGTAGTAAAATTTTATGGCCAAGAGTAAAAAAAATATTGATCAATGAAAACGTATGTAATTTTTGCCCTCCCTCTTGATCGAAATATTTCTTAAGTATTTGACCTTTTTACTTTCTCTTACCTCTATATATATCTTAATATATATATAGAGAGAGGAAATATTGGATTTATGTTAAAAATTCGATGTCAAGATTTTAATGGATATATACGTTTTGAAGTCCTATGAATCCAAAAGAGTGGTTTTCGCGACATGACTGTGTGTGGGTGTCTGTCTGTGTGTGTTCAATTTTAAGCATGAAGGAATTAATCTAGGAAGTTAAAATTTGATATTTAAGTTAGACATCCACATTGTGCAAATAAGCTTTTGAACAAAATGGGTCAAAGAGTACTAATACTTTATAGATGTATTTTTTCAGTTTTTACTTTCTCTTACCTATGTATATATGTAATATATATATAGAGAGAAAGTATTGGATTCATGTCAAAAATTCGATGTCGAGATTTTGATGGATCTTTACGTTTTGAGGTCCCCTGAATCCAAAAAAGTGGTTTTCGCGACATGGTCTGTCTGTGTGTGTGAACAAAATATCTCAAGAACGAAAAGAGCTAGGAGGTTGAAATTTTATATTTAAGTTAGGCACCCCCCTGGGACGTGACACGAAGCTTTTGAACAAAATCGGCCAAAGACTACTAGTACTTTACTGATGTACTTTTTCAGTTTTTTTCGATTTTCTCTAAATTTGCTCCAACGATTTTTTTTTAAATTCAAAAATCAATTATTTTTTAGATTCTCTTTAAAATGTATATTCTCATTTTGGGATTGAAATCTTCTGAAGACCACTTTACTCTTGTTCTCCATAGAAAAGATAGGAGAAATGATTGCCATGGTAACAAAATATAAATATTTTGCCATACTCATAAATTTTACATCTTGAAAATCGAATGTACCGTACTGTCGGAAACTAAATACATGTCGACACAAAAAATCTGGTGTGACAAGCACAGAACACAACTTTCGATTACCGAAGGTAAGAGAAAGTTGTGTGCTGTGCGCCAGTCACACCAGATTTTTTTCAATATTCTCAAAATTCGCTACAACGATTTTGATTAAAATTCAAAAATAAATTATTTTTTAGATGCTCTTTAAAATGTATATTCTCATTTTGCCATTGAAATCTTTTGCAGACCAATTTACTCTTCTTGTACGTCATAGGAAAGATAGGAGAAATGGTTGCCATGGTAACAAAATATAAATAGGCCTATTTTCCCACACTTATAAATTTTACAACTTGAATTTTAATATACGTATCAATGGAAACTAAATATATCTCGACACTAAAAAATCTGGTGTGGCAAGCACAAAACACAACTTTCGATTACCGTAGGTAATAGAAAGTTTTGTTCTGTGCTTGCCCCACCATTTTTTTTTTATAATCGATTTTAGCTTATGTGAATTGTTAAGAGGTCAGCAACCGGAAAAGAAGGAAAGGAGCGAAAAAAAGGGTGGGAAGACAAGGAGTGGGAGGTGGAGCAAGGTAAGAGGAAATAACATCACAAACAAACAAACAGTAAGACAACCCATTGGCTGGAACAATTGTGGAATTCGTCTTACAAAAGTATCTCGAGTATCTTGTATCAAACACAACTCAAGATCAGGTTCGGGCGAGCTTTTCTTCCTTGTTTTTTATTTCCCGGCCCCTTTATTTTTGTTCTACTAACCAATAAAAAAGAAAAAAAATGAAATAAAGAATTTTAAAAAAGTAAAATTAACTACAATAGACTGCATTAAAAAGTTCTAATCGAATCTTTAAACAATAAAACTTTAGTTTATCATATTTATATTTTGTTATGATGGCAACCATTTCTTCTATCTTTCCTATACAACAGTACAAGAGTAAAGTGTGCTTCAAACATCCTCTTAAGCTTCTTCATTCAATAAAAATCTTTTTGTCTAATGATGATTGACCGTATTATGGGATTTACTTGTTTATTGCCTTCTCAAATATGTTAAATTAAATAAATAAATATTTATTATCGGCTTCTCACCTCAGCCAGTGACCTAATAATAGAGGTCATTGATATTAGACCATCTCAGGAATAATATATATTTGTAAATTAATAAACATTTTATCAAAGCATACTGTTACTTAAGCGAATACACACGTATTGAATGACTGGAAGTATACAAATTGTAATTATTTATATACCACATAATGTATATAAAGAAATATTTAATATAACAACTCTATACACTTATACTGTAAGAATTTTTGTATATCTTATATAAAATATTTTATTTGTATTTGTGATCAACAACTTAAAAATTAATTAAATGTATGACTTTCCAGCTCTAATTGACTGATGATGGCATTAGCAGAATAAAGCCGAAAAGTCTCAACACTTGAGAGTTTTTATTTAATATAGAGGCTCACTTATTGGCTGCCAACTCCCTTGGTCCTGTATCAACTATATCTACAGCCACTCAACCTTATATCTACATAGGCCTAATTATTTAAATTAAAGACATTTTGGATTTAAGCTCTGTTTATTTAACCCCAAAAATATTAATATTGCTTTGCGAGTGCTTACAATTGAATCGTTTATTTAAGAAACCACCTAAGCGACAAAATTTCAAATCATGTGTTTTTGGTGCTGCTGTACAATTTAAAGATAAATACATCTTTTAGATTATCCCAATAGCATGTTTTTGATTTGGTAAAAAAATATTTGAAGAAGACTAGACCTATACTTAAGCTGCAAAACAGTTTTTTTTGTTTTCCGAAATTTAAAAAAAGCGCACTTAGGTGGTTTCTGAAATAAACGATTCAATTAGGGACACGACTATCAAATATATATTTGAAACTCACACAAACAACCATCAAATTCATCAAAGCCCAATTTTCATTATATACATACGTGAACAATAGTATTCTATTTTACAACAATGTATATTAATTATCACCTGACTAACTCTGAGCATAAATATACCAATTAATGGACTGAAGATGGTTTATAGTAAATAAACCGAAACGTCTCCGGCTGATTTGTTAAGCATACAGAGTATTTTATTTTTTGGCTGCCTCTGCTTCCATATCTCCTTTAATTAACATACACAGCCACTACTTACATATCAAATTATAAATTGTAAACTAATTGGACAGACTTTAATTTTGGCCAAGTCCGTATTTTGATTGAGAAAGCCCTCGAAAAAGAAAAATATTCCCTCTGTGTTACCACGCTAGCAAGCTGCGTATCATCCCGTCCTCCTGGTGTTCATTACCTTGAAGACAGTGGCATATATCGTACTGATCTTACAGTCTGCCCTGTAATCCGAATATGCCGAAAAAAAGGAAAAATACTCGATACTTTCCTTTCGATACGATACCAAGTACAAGTATCGATAATTTTTTTTCGATACCATATCCCTACTTACAATGCTGAGATAACGAAAAATCAGATGAATGAAAAATTAAGACCTCGACTATTTTCTTTGCCTTGCAAATTCAAAGCCAATGATGCCGAGAACAAATGTCATAAAACTAGAGGTGGGCATTCCGTTAGCGAACGGGTCGCGAAGAACGGGTCGTCGAAGTGAACGGAAGTGAACGGGTCCCGCTTTTAACCGTTCGCCGTTCACCGGTCCTCCGTTCGTTGCTTTGACCTGTCTTCGGCGAACGGCCGGTCCTCCGTTCATTTGCTTTATCCGTTCGTTTGGCGAACGGCCGGTCCTCCGTTCATTTGTTTTATCCGTTCGTTTGGCGAACGGCCGTTCATCCGTTCATTTGTTTTGGCCTGTCTTCGGCAAACGGGCAGTCCTCCGTTCATTTTATTTTAGCTTTTCTTCCTTATTTCTTCGAGTTTGTTCGGGATTTATCGATAAAATTCGGGTGGCGGGCAATCAAAACTGACATTTGTCATTGAATTATTCATATCGTTGTTATTTTTAAACCTTATAGATTGCTTTTTTTGGTGTTTTTGTTTAATTTTTTATCAAAATGCATAGAAGTAACTATTTTTTAACCCTCAAAGATGATAAAAGGTATCGATATATACAAATTATTGATAATATTGATTCTATAGCACACTTGATATTAATATTTTGCCATTTCGCTCCATTAGAATAACAAGGTTCTAACTGCACCAACACTAGTTTTGAGAAAAATGAAGTCAAAGATTGTAATAGCTCCAGTACGTTAAATATAACAGTTTTCGTCCCAAATTTTTTTAAATAAGTTGTATACATTAAAGTTATTATTTTCCAATGTTTGGATGATAAAAAAACATTATCGTTGATTTTAAAAAAATAATAGCATTTTGCAGATAGAACTTTGTTATTCTGTAAATGAGCATTTTCAGAATAACTTAGTTCTAACTGCACATTTGGGGGGCCGCAAAAAACAAAATTTTTTAATTTCTTTCAGCCGAACCTTGTAAAAGTTGCCTTTTGGCTTGAAAATGATAATGGCAAAGTTTTAGCTAAATTGGATAACGTTAACCCGTGCCTCAACGTGGTTAAAATTTTGAAAAAAGTGCGATTTTATGTAAAAATTCCTAGTTTTTACTTCATAAAATGAAAACCAATTGTCGTAGAAAACTGATTCTTGTCTCATTTCGTAGCAAATTTAATTCTCTTGAAGTTTTATCATAACGATTTTTTCGTTAAAATCTATAGATTTAATGATATTTTGAAAAATAAGTGGAAAATCACAATACAGACCATTCGATATACACTGTAAAAAAAATATGAATTTTCAATCATTTTCCATATACTTTCGTGGTTGAATATTAATATGCCCAGAATGTGAAATAAAATTAATATAAAAGTTTATGAACAAATTACCAACTTTTAAACTTATCTTTTTCTTTGTGTGCCGCCAAATTTTGAAATCGTTAAAAGTGTACCGCGACAAGTTGAGAATCACTGGTCTAAACGATCTCAAATAACTCGACTACTTCAAGGAATTTTTATTAATATTATTTTAAGGAAACTTGAAATTATTCTTTTAAAATTTATTTCACAAATCTAAATTTATTAAATTCTGGTTTGAAATTCGCGCTCTAAACTATTTAAATATTTATGAAGTCATACTAATTAAATAATTTTTATAAAGTAATTCAACTAAATAGCTATAAAAATTAAAATTCAAATTAACAATTTTTACCAAAATAATTAATTTTAAAATGTACAAGAAATTTGTTAGGTTGGCAACAAATTGAACTTTCTCAATATATTCATAAACAGTTTATGAAACAGAGTTCCTATACTTGTATAGGAAGTTTTTGGAAGTTTTTTTAACAGTGTAGGCCTAACTTTTTTCCGGAAAAATATTCGAAAGGAATGAAATTTTTTACTGGTTATTTGGGGGTACTCTAGGATGTCTATCCTAGATTATTAACCTCGAGGGTCCTCAGTGAGGGGGAGGGGGGTGAGTGGAGGGTAACAAAAACCTCAAAAATTTGAGAATTATTTAGGTTTTTCGCTTATATCTCGTAAACTAATCTTATTTTGCGAACCATAGCACCATGCAAAGTTGTAGAGCATTAAATTTACTAAAATATGGTACACTAAACGAATTCGTAGACTCAATACTGACTGACGTACGGCCGGTCAAAGTTAGACGAATTTTCTCAAAATGTAAAAAATGTCCGAAAAAACGAATAGTCCTGAGGATATCCAATTTTTACCCAGAAAGTATTCCAAAGTTAAATTTTTAACAAGTTATTTGTCTATTCTAAGTCTTAGACTTCGTGACTTTGTCCTAACTTGGAGAGGGACAGGAGAGGAAAACACCTCAAAGATTTTAAACTTTTTTCAGTTTTTCGCATATATATCGATAACTAACTAATTTAGACAAAATGTTATATTTCAGGAAAATTTATCAAACTTTGACCGGCCGTACCTCGGTCAGTATTGAGTCTACGAATTCGTTTAGTGTACCATATTTTAGTAAATTTAATACACTACAACTTTGTCTTGGACTATGGTAATCAAAATATGCTTAGTTTACGGTATATATGCGAAAAACTGAAAAAAGTTCAAAATGTTCCCGTTCGACCTGAAAATGTTTCTGGCCGGGCCACAATGCACAATACACCTTCTTGGTTACAGTAAAATATGCCGTAAGATTGTATATGTTTAGTTTTCTTAAATAAAATAGGCTGCTGATATCTGCATGAGGGGTCATGATGACAGTTAGAACCATGTTATCCCAAAACAAACTTGCTGATAATGTCAGATAGAACCTTGTTATTCTGGCTAGTTCCCTTATTTTCCAACATATCGCATCCTAAGTCAGTTCCCTGCATAGATATACTAAAGAGATATTCATTAATGATGTAAACTCAATTTCGCCAAAAATGTCAGTTAGAACCTTGTTATTCTAATGGAGCGA
>JAKCPI010016706.1:0-46185 GCA_023213315.1 Euborellia annulipes | reverse complement strand
ATATGAGCAAAAAAATTTTTTTTTTAAATCCGGAACGCATACCCTCTAATTTTTTTCAAGCTACTAAGCCTTACCTATATTGAAATTTCACATTTCCACCTACGTTGACGTTAACCCAGTGCTCGACCTGCCCGTAAAGTTTTTGGAAAATAGTCAGTTTTGGAGTATCTCTTGAGTACTATACCTATAGATTATCGCAATTAAGTAAGTATTAGATAGACAATTCAAATTAGAAGCAAATTCTTCCTTAATAGAATAATTTGAAGCCTTCTAAAGGTTTTTGAAATTTCAGGGCTGGGTAAGACCCAAAATCGCCATTTTGGAAAAAAATGGGATTTTTAATTAATTTTTTGACTTTTTAGCTAATTACGTTTAAACGAGATGAGATATCAAATTGAATTCCTTCGGTACATTTCTTCCTTGGAATGAACACCTAAATAGCCCTTGGAGGGGTTTTTTGGAAATTCGGACCTTAAGGGCCCAAAATTACATATTTTGGAAAAAAATGGATTTTTTAATTAATTTTTTTGACTTTTCTTTAATTACATTCTAAACGAGATGAATATCAAATTAATTCCCTTCGGTACATTCTTCCTTAAATGAACACCTTCGGCAAGCCCATGAGGGGTTTTTTGAAATTCGGACCCTAAGGGCCTAAAATCACTCGCCATTTGAAAAAATGCATTTTTTAATTAAATTTTTGAAGCTTTCTTTAATTGACGTTTAGACGAGATCGAGATATCAAAATTCATTTCACCTTCGGTACATTCTTCCTTAAATGAACACCTCAAAGCCCCGATATAGGGGTTTTTTTTTGAAATTCGGACCTTAAGGGCCTAAAATCACCATTTTAGAAAAAATGCATTTTTTAACAAATTTTTTGACTTTCTTTAATTACGTTTAAACGAGATGAGATATCAGAATTAATTCCTTCGTTACATTCTTCCTTATAAGACACCTCAAAAGCCCATGAGGGGTTTTTTGAAATTGGTACCTTAAGGGCCTAAAATCTTCATTTTGAGAAAAATAAACTTTTTTTAATTAAATTTTTGACTTTCTTTTAATTCGTTTAACACGAGATGAGATATCAATTGAATTTCTTCCAGTGCGAATTTCTCCCTATGATAGACACCTCAAAAAGCCTCCGAGGGTTTTTTTGAAATTCCGGACCTTAAGACGCCCTAAAATCACTATTTTAGAGAAAAAATGCATTTTTTTAATTAAATTTTTGACTTTCTTTAATTACGTTTAAACGAGATGAGATATCAAATTAATTCCCCTTTGGTTGCATTCTTCCTTAATGAACGACGCCTCAAAAGCCCTTGAGGGGTTTTTTGAAATTCGGACCTTAAGGGCCTAAAATCACCATTTTAGAAAAAAATGCATTTTTTTAATTAAATTTTGGATTTTCTCTTTAATTACGTTTAAACGAGATGAGATATCAAATTAATTCCTTCGGTACATTCTTCGCCTAAATTTAAACACACCTCAAAGCCCCTGAGGGGTTTTTTGAAATTCGGGACCTTAAAGGCCTAAAATCACTATTTTAGAAAAAAATGCATTTTTAATTAAATTTTTGACTTTCTTTAATTACGTTTAAACGAGATGAGATATCAAATTAGTTCCTTCGGTACATTCTTCCTTAAATGAACACCTCAAAAGCCCTTGAGGGGTTTTTTGACATTCGGACCTTAAGGGCCTCAAAATCACCATTTTAGAAAAAAAATGCACATTTTTTTAATTAAATTTTTTGACTTTCTTTAATTACGTTTAAACGAGATGAGATATCAAATTGAATTCCTTCGGTACATTCTTCTACCTTAAATGACCACCTCCAAAAGCCCTTGAGGGGTTTTTTTGGGAAATTCGGACCTTAAAGGCGTTCAAAATCGCCATTTTGGAAAAAAATGGATTTTTTAATTAATTTTTGACTTTCTTTAATTACGTTTAAACGAGATTTAGATTACTTCAAATTGAATTCCCTTCCGGTATATTCTTCCTTAAATATGAACACCTCAAAAGCCCTTGCAGGGGTTTTTTGAAATTCGGACCTTAAGGGCCCAAAAAATTGCCACTTTGGAAAAAAACTGCATTTTTAATTAAATTTTTTGACTTTTTTTAATTACGTTTAAACGATAAGAGATAATCAAATTGAATTCCTTCAGTATATTCTTCCTTTAAGAACGACTCTCAAAAGCCCTTTAGGGCTTTTTTTTGAAATTCGGACCTTAGGGCCCAAAAAGTCGCCATTTTCTTTGGAAAAAAATGCATTTTTTAATTAAATTTTTCACTTTTTTTTAATTACGTTTTAAACATTAAGATATCAATTAGCTCTTCGCTAAAAGTTTCTTTAAATAAATATCTCTGAAAAGGCTTTCAGAGTTTTTTGAAATTCTGGATCCTAAACCTGTTCCGTACCTGTAGGCTCTAGTTGAAAATATTTTGAAAATTAAAATATGAAAATAAAACACTCGGTTATTGTTCCAAGTTATTTATTATTAATTACTAAATCAACACTAATTAAGTATTTTTACACTAATATTTATATTTAATAGTGGAAGATCACCAATTATTTTTTTTTAACTCTTTGAGTCTCTTGGGGCACCTCAAGATATGCTCGTCATTAAGAAATAAAAAAATAGGGGGTAAATAGTCACATTATGGAACAACTTTTCCAAGGTAGCCCGTTTTTGAAATTCGAAAAAAAAAAAAAAAAATTTAACTCACACAATTCGGCTCGCACCTTCCGCATAGAAGGCCACATCCTGACGCTTGCCAATCAAGGCCCAGCGGAGGTTGGTTTCCAGGAAGGCAAACTTCCCTACCGTCGCTAGTTCTTTCTATATTTCGAACAAAAGCGAGATATTTTGGCGACGACAGCAAGACATCATGAGACACTTAAAAAATTATTTTTGAAACATTTCTTTTTAACTCACCACTCTCTTCTACGAGAATGCTTCTCTTTTTCCTTCTGGGCTTATAAATCCACTGAAGAAGGAGTGCCCAATAAGCCTCCGAAACATTTGGAAATATTACCTTATGTTTAATAAAAAAAAAAATTGCTGAATTACCAAACAAACAGAATACAGCATAGATAGAGCGAGGCGCGCAACTCTATCCGCACAGAGTGTATGGCCATGTTTCGGAGCTAGTCGGCACGGGTTGCAGTGCCCCAAATATGCTAAAAATTTTATTTGTTGAGTATTTTAGGGCAAAATGAAAAAAACACTAGGCCCTATGCGTTCCAAAATAAATACTTTGAAAAATAAGGCACTCTTAATAATCTCTTTTTGTTTTTTTACTTTCTCTTATCTCTATAAATGTTAATATATAGAGAGAGAAAGTATTGAATTCATGTGAAGGAATTGAGTTATGAGGCTGAAATTTTATATATAAGTTAAACTGATCTTCGGTATTCCAAAGTTGTGTTCTGTGCTTGTCATACCAGATTTTTTACACTTTCAACCTGCGTAGTATTTAACTCTTAATACTCAAAAATCTCTTGACTAGTTTATCTCCTCGGCTAATCGTTTACTAAATAAAAAACTTCGATTAATGCCTAAATGTCGTTTATCTCAACAAAGTCTAAATCAAATAATTCCTCTCTAGTTTTAATTTGTAGGATTATTTAAAAATTTTCAAAAATAATGAAGGATCCAATGTATCCAATTTATCATTGAGATTTCCCCAGTGCGCGATACAGCAACAATGTCAGTCTGTAAGCTTACTCGTTGTTCACTCTTGCTTTAAATTAGTTCCATCCTCCAAAGAAATACAGAAAAATTAATTTTTAAATAACTCGTATACCAAACGTCGCGGGTTCGGACCCCGGGCAGTCCGATGATTTATTTAAGCCATTTGGATACCAAATGGCTTAAATAAGAATGCCTGGACCCCTAATATGTGTATATTATCAATAACGGTTATCGTCAAAGTCTTAAATGGCCTAAGTTGCCGAAAAGACCGTGGGAATGTGTGTGTGAGTGTGAGAGTGAATGAGAAAAAAGTGTGAATGTTTAAAAAAAAAAAAAAAAAAAAATTTTAAATAAATAAATAGAAAAATAGAAAATATAATTTATCTTCAAAACATCATAGATTAGCTCCCTTTCACATTTAAACATTTTACTTTCTCTTACCTTACTTTCTTATATGTTAATATATAGAGAGAGAAAGTATTGGATTCATGTCAAAAATTTGATGTCGAGATTTTGATGGATATACACGTTTTGATGTCCCCTGAATCCAAAAAAGTTGGTTTCGCGACATGGTCTGTCTGTGTTCAATTTAAAGCTAGAAGGAATTGGGCTAGGAGGTTGAAATTTTATATTTAAGTTAGCTTTTAATCAAAATCGGCCAAAGAGTACTTACTGATGTACTTTTTCAGTTTTTTTCGATTTTCTCAAAATTGGCTCCAACGATTTTGATTAAAATTCAAAAATCAATTATTTTTTAGGTGTTCTTTAAAATATATATTCTCATTTGCCCTTGGAATCTTTTGAAGACCACTTTACTCTTGTATTCCATAGGAAAGATAGGAGAAATGGTTGCCATGGTAACAAAATATAAATATTTTCCCATGTCTATAAATTTTACATCTTGAATTCAAATGTACCGTACTCTTGGAAACTAAATATATGTCGATACAAAAAATTCTGGTGTGACAAGCACAGAACAAAACTTTCGATTACCGAAGTTGTGTGCTGTGCGACCAGTCACACCAGATTTTTTTAAAAGTTTCTCTACTTATTAAGAGGTGATTGAGTGAAAATTTTATCTAATGATGAGAGTTGATTTTCTCTTTAGGGAATAATTCATAGGCGAAGATCAGCTCTAGTTTAGTACAAGTTTGATTCTCAACTCATTATTCAGTCATTAACGTACCGGCGACAATTTAAACTTAGCCATGATGTTATTAGTAGTATGAAGGTATGAAGGATAAGTTTGGTGAACTTGCTTTTTCACATTCACAATATTTTTATTATTTTTGGTTCGTTTTATTGGTGCCACTATTCTTTTTGACAACAACTTTTTTTTACTCCTTTCCCAACCGTTTTTTCAAGTGCACAGTCAAATGGAAAAATAAACGTTGCTTGTTGGTCGCGACACACATATTAAAGCATTTAAACAAACACTCGATAAGCTTCTTTATCTTAATTCGAGATAAAAAGTTATAAAAAAATACAAGTGATTGTCATAGTCAAAAAAACAAACTTTATTTGTATGCACATCCCAAGATTGATGTTCTTTGACTACTGAACATGAAATTCCTTAAACTGCTGTCAGAATATATCAAACGGATAATAAATTTATCGAATATGTCTTTAAACAAAAGTTTATAGCTCAGTTATAATATAAAATTATATGGAGAAAGTTGTGCGAACGTATTTTCGATATTCAGAGTATCGAGTCTTTTATGAGAGTGTTTTTGTGTTGATTCGTAGAATAGATAGGTGGATAGATACCTGCCACTCTATACTCGCCCTTGGGTCCATGGAGAATCGATTTGCATCTCTTTTCTCCCCTCTTCTTTTTCTTCGCTGCCACGCAATTGTCTTTCATGTTTGCCGCTTGGGAAATGCCGATTCAACTTTTTTTCTTTTTTTGTAATTTGTGCAAAATCTAATATAAACAAATTTTAATCAAAAAATGTCTGCATCATCGTAATCGATTCTCGATTAGGGAATGTTGGACGATCCCGTAGAATCTTCTTCCCTTATTGGGAATTGGGAAGAACAAGCTTCTTTGTAGAGCAATAACAATGCTTCAGATAATATTATCGAAAAATATTTTTGAGTTGGGTAATTTCGTTGGTTTTTTGCTTGAAAAGTAGGCAGCCCAATCGACTATTCGATTAATTAGTTCTCCAAATGAAAATTAACTATGAATAAATTAACAATGTTGATTCCTATGAGAAGAACTCTGAAGCAATTAATCAAAAAATACTTAACCTGGGACATAGCCCCCGATAGCGTGAAGGTCCTGGTTCGACTCCAGGCGGCGCAATTCTGGCCCAATCAAACACAAACTCATCTCGCAAATTTGTTATCTTAAACGATATATTGACTGGCTTATTTACAGTCTATTTGAGCGTTGTTTAAAAAAAATTCCATCTCTTTTCAAACAATTTAGTTAAAAGATACTTAAGGGCGCCGAAAAGGGAATAATAATAAAAACCTTAAATTCTTACATAGTAAAACTTTTCAATGGAAATTAAATTTGTATAACTTTTGTTTAACAAATAAAATGTTTCTTGAGAGAACAATAAACGTACTGAACTTGTGTAATAATACAAGTCACATCACACCTATTAATGCTTAAAAAAATCAGGTACAATCAGGTCTATTCTCTAAAAACAAATGTTAAAATTTAAAATAAACAAATAGGTGTTAAAAAGTAATGTAAAAACAATCAGCGTTAAAAAATGATAATCAAAATCACTTCCTTGCCTCAAATAGCTATTCTGTAAACGAAAACTTTAAAGCCAAAGCGTTAACATTTAGTAAGTAGGGTTAAAAATTAATATCATGTCTAACACGTAAGGGGTGCCTTTAATATTTTAACGTCGTGTTTAAAATAAAAATGGCGTCCTTAACCTAAAAAGTAAGGTTATGATTTTGATAGCTTTGAAATAAAAGCAACATGTTAACGTCGCTGTTAAAACTTTGTTTAGAAAATAGCATTTTTTTAACGCTGATTGTTTTTACATTACTTTTTAACACCCATTTGTTTATTTTAAATTTAAACGTCTGTTTTTAGAGAATAGATTTGAATATGTTTTACTTAATAAATCTCATTGTAAGGGGCTCCAAAGTTCATTCTTGCACCATCTTGCAGCATTTTGCTCTCTGGCCGGCCCTGAATTCAATTGAAATACATTTTGTCGCCTGGGTCGGGGTGCGAACCCTTGACCTCTGGTATCAGAGCCAATGCTTAATAAACACAATTTGTTTTGAGAAATTAATCAATATTCTTGATATTGTAATTATTTAAATTACAAATTTTTTAATATTAAATGTATCATATTCCTGGATCTTTTAAATTTTTGTATATTTTTTTTTTTGTTTCTATCCTTCCATTTCAATTAAAGCCTTGTAATTAGATGAATAACAAGCTAAAGTAGTGTGAAATATATCCTCTTTTTGAATAATCTTTTTGCTTATTTCTCTCTCTTCTGTTCTAGTTAGGATAGTTAATAACTCGGACTGGCCATTTTTTTTTATTAAATTATTCATCCGGTTTTTTTTTATCTCTTTCATTCTCTCGCTTTTAAAGGCGTTACATTCATTAGGCTTGTGTTTGCTTCGCCATATGACGAGGTCTCTTTTTTTCCCTCCTTTACCAGGGATAATTTGCAATTTTACTTGCCAATTACTTACTCGCTTGGTCCTGATCGCTTACTGTACTCTCTATATAGGCTACCTGGATTGCGCGTTCCGGCACTTTATTTCGGATTCAGCTATGCTGAGCACGCACTTGCAAAGACACTCACTCCTTCCACCTCTTTTCTCTCTTGAAAATTGAAAAAAGTAATACAATCTTATTTTAGCAACAAATGCTGAGTAATTAATTTCCCTTACACTGAAATTCTCTCGTCTCAGCAACCACTTGATTGCAATAAATTGTTCGAAATGACAAAGAGACCCGTCACTTGTCGTCTAGTCTCACTACTCACTCACACTCAAGACGCTTTGAAAAAAAAATATCATTTTTTTTTTCAACGGTTGAGAAATATTTCATTTTTTTCTTTTATAAAAGCGCATTGCATGAAGAGAGATAAGAAACATTTCGTAAATTTTAATTTTTTACTAGCCACAGGCCGGCTTCGGAGAGCTTTGCATCTTCTTAATCAACAAATCGTAACTTTTTATCCACGCACATATCAGGCTCATTAAAAAATCTATGTTAAAATTATTGAATTTTGTTAAATTTATAGTCCATTTAGACTTACATACAACTAGTTGCCTAACTCCCAGGCGTGCCTATGATTTAAAAAATAGTTTAATTGCATTATCTTGCCCATTATTATTAACTTTAAAAAAATTATTTTCTCACGCTGGAGGTGGAGAGGGGAGGGGTACGAAAGTGTTTTCCTTCTATTCTAATTAATCTTCAATCCAAGATGTTCCTTTCTCGGCACTTTTGGTTGAATTTTATTAATAATTTGAAAACCTACAACCTAAATTCAACCAAGAGTGCCGAGAAAGGAACATCTTGAATTGAAGATTAAATTCTACCGGCCCCGCATCTGTAAATTTTAAATTCTATTCTAATTGTTTTGTATATCTTATGACGAAAAATCACTAGGATTTATTTCTGAGTAAATATTGTACACATCTCGCAACCTTAAATAATAAAATTAAATTGAGCTTCTTCGCCTAGAATGGATGTTCGGTCAAAAAATCATATCATTTTTATTATAATAATTATTAGTTAGTTTAACCAATAATAACTAACTTTAAAATAAAAACTTTTTTATCATGTTTTAACCGAACATCCGTCCTAGGCGAAGAAGCTGAAAAGTCAATTTAATTTGAATAAAACCTCGTCTGAATCAGCATACGAATTTAAATAATATCTCAATACGATTGGTGAATGGGGGGGGGGTGTTGATTTACATGAAATGCAATTCAATCACCTTTGGTAAAAGACCAACCTTCTTCTTCAAACAATTTTGAAAGAAAAATGAGAATATACATTTTAAAGAACATCTAAAAAAATAATTATTTATAAATTTCAATCAAAATCGTTAAGACGAATTTTGAAAAAATTGGAAAAAAACAAAAAAGTACATCAGTAAAATATTAGAACCCGAATTTTCCCAAAGCCGAGACATAGTGCAATTTCATATTTGTTGAAATAAAAAAAATCGTCAAAGCCGTTTTTGAGAAGTGATGTGCTTACATTTAAATAAATATTCATCGGATTGCCTCGGATCCAAACCCACTTCCCGTTGCTTTACGATTATCACTATTGACATTTGTAAACACCTCTAACCTCTCGGCTACTTAATTAGTTCAAACAATTAAAAAGACATTTCCATTGTTATTTAATTTCAATAATTAAAATTGTTTTTCCCCCCTCCCTCCCCCTCTTGGAACATTTACCGGAAGGACTGACTGGTCCTAAATAAAACATTATCGCCAACATAAGTTTTAATTCATCTCACCTCGAATTATTCATCAGGCGGCCCCACAAATTCACTCCTCATTTAATTTTCTAATTTCTAATTTATTTCGTTAGCAAATAAATACAAAATTTCAAAAAACACTAAGAATTTTTTTAATTATTAAGAAGTTGTGGAAATAGTTAACAAAGAACACTCCAAGTTTTTAATTCATCTGTTATTATTTTTTGTCACCTTTAAATAAGTTAGATTAGAATAAAAAGTATTTTCTTATCTTTTATAAAATAGGAATTGCTATTTTGATCGCTTTTTAAAGAGAGCTCAAACAAGCATAGACTTCTCTCTCTCAGTTGAGTGCAAGAAGTCGGAGCTCTCTCTTCTCTTGTGTATTTATCTTAAAGTGAATAATTAATATAGTGTAACTCACCCCGAACACATATCGTCTCTCAACCCACCCCTCGTGAATGTCTTTTTGAAGGTAATTAATATTCTTTTTATTTTTTATTCAAGAAAAATGATACGATTATTTTTTTGATCTTATAAAAATCTAAAATTATTTTAATATTTTTTATGAATGACTTAGGGATAGAGGGAGAATAGGAAGGGGTAAGGAACTAAATATAAAAAAAAAACCTTTCACTAAATCAATTATACATTTAAAAATCTGGTGTGACTGGTCCCACAATACTCAACTTTCTCTTACCTTTGGTAATCGAAAGTTGCGTTCTGTGCACCAGATTTTTTGTGTCGACACATATTTAGTTTCAGACAGTATGGTACATTTGAATTCAAGATGTAAATTTTTTTTTTTTTTTTCAAAACATTCACACTTTTTTCTCATTCACACTCACATTCACACAGTCTTTTCGGCAACTTAGGCCATATAAGACTTTGACGATAATCGATATTTATGAATTTTTCTATATTAGGGTCCAGGCATTCTTATTTAAGCCATTTGGTATCCAAATGGCTTAAATAAAATCATCGAACTACCTGGGGTCCGAACCCGCGATGTTTGGTATACGAGGTTAGCACGCTAACCTCTACGCCAAGCCCCGAGGTCGATGTAAATAGGTCGTTATAAATATGTAAAAATATTTATATTTTGTTACCATGGCAACGATTTCTCCTATTTTTCATATGAAATACAAGAGTAAAGTGGTCTTCAGAAGATGTCAATGGCAAAATGAAAATATACATTTTAAAGAGTTTCTAAAAAATAATTGATTTTTGAATTAAAAAAAAAAATCGTTCGAGCAAATTTTGAGAAAATCGAAAAAAACTGAAAAACTACATCAGTAAAGTACTAGTACTTTTTGGCCGATTTTGATTAAAAGCTTATTTTCACGCTCCCGGGGGGTGTTTAACTTAAATATAAAATTTCAACCTCCTAGCTAAATTCCTTCCCAGCTTAAAATTGAACACACACCCACCCACACACACACCCACAGACAGACCATGTCGCGAAAACCACTTTTTTGGATTCAGGGAACCTCAAAAAGTGTATATCCATCAAAATCTCGACATCAAATTTTTGACATGAATCCAATACTTTCTCTCTCTCTATATACGGTATATAAGCTTACAATATATACATATATACATAGGTAAGAGAAAGTAAAAACTTCAATAAATTATTGAAAGCTTTTTTCTTTTTCTTTTCCCACGGAGATTAATTGCTCTGCGAGACGAATTGACAGCCACCTCGGGAGTTGATCGTTGATTCCATCTCCACCATTATTATTAATACTGTACATAATCAATAAATTCGATTCGGGAGAGAGGAGAAAAATATTACAGTTTGAAAAATTAATAGATCTCAAAAAAAAATTTTCTTTCTTTAATTTAGGATTGATAAACAAATATTTCTTAAAACACGAAAAAAAATATATTTTTTTAAAAAATATATCAATATTAAGATTTTAAGATCTTCAAGACAGGGTTGTTAAAAAAATTTCAAATTTCACTGCTTCCTTTAGTTTTTTAATCCTTTTCGGCTACAGAAGGCATTTATTAATTTATTTAAATAATTTAAATTATGCTCTACCGATGGCTATCGGGGGCGCGTTCCACACGCGTATTGCTCAAGGCCTCCAATCACGAGCTTTCGCCGCGCTTGGCATCACTTAACTGCAACGATTGCGGTCTCTACAGATCTTAAATAAATGGGATCTGTAGCGCGTAGTCGCCTCATCCCTGTGTTTTTCCAATCTAAAATACTCTAACCGGCAAAAAAAGCCGCAACAGTTTGTTTCTTCTTAATAAAATTGATGCATTTAAATATACACGTTTTTTTTTTCAAATTCAAATGTACAGTACTCTCGGAAACTAAATTTATCTCGACACAAAAACATCTGGTGTGACAAGCTCAGAACACAACTTTTGATTACTGAAGATAAGAGAAAGTTGTGGTGGTGCGACCAATCACACCAGCTTTTTACGTTATGCGAGGCTCAAGGAGGGCTTAATTTCTAAGATTCTTTGGTGCAAATGGCCATTAATGTACAATTTTTGACTTAACTAAATAATTTTACATTAATTTATTAACTATCAAATGAAAAATTAAGATTGAATTATTTCAGCTTCAATTTTAATAATTCTGAATTCTCACTTCATTGTCATTCATTTCCAAAAATAAAGCCCCCAAATTTTGCATACAGATTTAATTTGTCAATTTTTGACTACATTGTTTCTAATGCATAATTCATTTTTGTTGCGTCAGCTTAATTGTTCGTGAGAGAGAAGCCTCCATATCCAGATTGCGTCCAATCATTCGATTTATATATATGTTTGTGCGCTTTCTCTCTCTCTCGTTCGTTGCTTATGCGTCTGTTTGTGTGTGCCATGCCATTTATACAAAGCAGAAAAACAAACAATTAAACACTGCAACAAAGCTTTGATTAGGGCCGGAACAAAGCGAGTCAGCATTGAGGGGGTGAAGTTGGATGGGGGACCGCATCCGCCTTCCATCGTCTACTGATCTAGATATCTTGCTCTATTTCTCTCATCGGCCAAAGCTTAAACATTCTCTCTCTCTCAAGTCGTTTAATTTATATAATAATAATTCAAGTCTTCTATAAATCCGTTTGTACTTTATATATTATCTTTTAACTATAATTTACAGTCAAAATAATTAATAGTCTTTTTTTTTATTTAGGAATTTTGATGTGGTTATTTTCTGACTTATGTTTTGAATCCAAATGGGAAAAAAATATTAAACTAATCCTATCATCCTCTATTTTCAATTAGGCCTAACCGAAGGCGCTATGCCTCCCCCAGTGTCGATAATAGGAGTGGGGGAGAGCAAGGTACACTCTTGAATATTTTCGAGGGCCATTTAGACCCCGTCACTATTTATTTAAATTGAATTGGCTACCAATCAATTTTTGTCGCATCGGACGGGATGCGAACCCGCAACCTTTGGTACAAAAGGCCACCGAAAAAGATCTTTAAAAAACAATTTTTCATGTTCTGGCGCCGATGGGCCTAACCAGACGAAGGACTAATCCCCATTTTCATAAGTATATGAATCTTTGATAAAAAGTTTTATTATGACGAAATCTATGAGAGATTCGTGAAGTAATACACCACTAGTCCTGAAGAAGGAATGATTGGTCCTTCGAAACGTTTAATAGTAAAGGCCTCTAATTATTTACTTAAAGAAATTTGATTTTACAATTTATATTTTTAAAGTCGAAGTAGGCATGACATTTTAATAAATATACCGGTATCAATAACCCTCTTTTCATCTTCTTTTTATAAAAATTAAAATTCTTTAAAAAAAAAAAATTTATTTTTTTTACTTTCTCTTACCTATGTATATATGTAATATATATATAGAGAGAAAGTATTGGATTCATGTCAAAAATTCGATGTCGAGATTTTGATGGATCTTCACGTTTTGAGGTCCCCTGAATCCAAAAAAGTGGTTTTCGCGGCATGGTCTGTCTGTGTGTCTGTGTGTGTGTGTGTGTTGTGTGTGTCTGTGAACAAAATATCTTCAAGAACGAAAAGAGCTAGGAAGTTGAAATTTTATATTTAAGTTAGGCACCCCCATGGGACGTGACACAAGCTTTTGAACAAAATCAACCAAAAAGTACTAGCACTTTACTGATTCACTTTTTCAGTTTTTTTCGATTTTCTCAAAATTTGCTCCAACGATTTTTTTTAAAATTCAAAAATCAATTATTTTTTAGATTCTCTATAAAATGTATATTCTCATTTTGTGATTGAAATCTTCTGAAGACCACTTTACTCTTGTACTCCATAGAAAAGATAGGAGAAATGGTTGCCATGGTAACAAAATATAAATATTTCCCCATACTTATAAATTTTACATCTTGAAAATCGAATGTACCATACTGTCGGAAACTAAATACATGTCGACACAAAAAATCTGGTGTGACAAGCACAGTACACAACTTTCGATTACCGAAGGTAAGAGAAAGTTGTGTGCTGTGACGACCAGTCACACCAGATTTTTTAATTCAATTTAAGCGAAAAGTAGAAAAAGCGCAAGTAAAAAAATCAGGAAAATGCAATTATTTTTGATGCTGTTGTTTATTTTTAATGATCTCGCTAATTCGAATTGTTTTCTTTTCAATAAAAATGGACATGATGTTTCTATTGTTCTCCCCCAGTAAAATTGACTTTCAAACATGATTTTAGAATCCCTAGAGCAGTTGGGCAGTTTGTATCTCTCTCTCTCTCTCTCGTTCCCCTTCTCTTTTAATAGGAATCGAAAGAGAAATGGAATCCAATTTGAATTTCTTCTCTCAATACAATTGAATATTAAATTTTATTTGACAAGAGAAGAAATTCTTTAGTAATTTAGAGTGTACATAAGTCATTTAAATTTCTAAGGTGAAATTCTCTTGCACCTAATAAAATAACTAATAACCATTTTATATTGGATAGGATAGCTACGATATTTGTTAACAAATCACTCTCGTTTTTACTTTCTCTTACCTAAGTATATATGTAATATATATAGAAAGTATTGGATTCATGTCAAAAATTCGATATCGAGATTTTGACATGGTCTGTCTGTGTGGGTGTGTGTCTGACTGTGAACCAAATATCTCAAGAACTTAAAGAGCTAGGAGGTTGAAATTTTATATTTAAGTTAGGTAACCCTCCCCCCCCCCCGGCACGTGACTCGAAGCTTTTTGCATAAAAACAGCCAAAGAGTACTAGTACTTTATTGATGTGGTTTTTCAGTTTTTTTTAAATTTTCTCAAAATTCGCTCCAACGATTTTGATTAAAATTCAAAAATCAAATATTTTTTAGATGCTCTTTAAAATCTATATTCTCATTTTGCTATTGATATCTTATGAAGACCACTTTACTCTTGTACTCCATAGAAAAGATAGGAGAATTGGTTGCCATGGTAACAAAATATAAATATTTTCCCATGTTTATAAATTTTACATCTTGAATTCTAAAGGTGCGTACACATCTGCGCTCTGCTCCGCTCGCGAGTACCATGTTCGGTAGATTAGTACGGGTTTTGAGATGCTCGCGAGCTGCTCAAACCCGTACTAATGTAACGAGCGAGCGGAGCAGAGCGCAGATGTGTACGCACCTTAATATAATTGGCAGAAACTAAATATATCTCGACACAAAGTGTGTAGTTTATCTCTGAAACAACTCATTGAATGAAACTCAATTCATTAAAGATGAAACGTTAGAAATTGGTTATTATTTTTTGATGGGCTGGATTATTATACTAGAATATATCGGCAGACATATTGAATATCGGTCAGCCAAAATGAAAAGTATAACTATTGCCGACGTTTCGAGTGCTGATCGTACTTATCATCAGCACAAAATTGATATTAAATTGTATTTTTCTTGAAAATTCCGTTTACCGTACGGAGATCAATGGAGTGAATTTTTAAGAAAATATAGATTTACAAGGACATAGCTACACTATTCATGACAACATTTTAAAATCAATTTCATCAAGTAGGGCTAGTAGTAAAGTCGACGCCAAAAGAGATGTGCTCGAAAGTGGGGCCTTGACCCTAGTCAACCAAACCAATAATTTTAATAAAATAAATAAAGCATCTTATTGTAAAGCCCTCGGGCCTTGGTGTACGGGTTAGCGTTAGCGTGCTTACTTTCTGTACCATGCCACATATTTTTTATAATGAAACTGAAGTGGAAAAGCTACTTTAAGACAACACACTAAAATTGTAAATTTGTATCCATTTTTAGAGTAAATATGACAATTTACCTGATGAGTTTCGCCAAAAACTTTTTATTTTTTGTCATATTATGACATTTATTTCCAAAACTTAATAGTTATTGAGATAATATGGCTTCCCGGGAGAAATGTCGAATTTTTTGACGATTACAATACTTTCTCTACTTCATATTCGAGAGTTTAGAAACCTTTACTCTATCAGATTGACTTTAAACTTTCTCATCAAATCACTAACCATGGCTATAGAAGTATTTTCGTTTTTCTAAAGCTAACTTTTATTTATTAACCCTTTGGCAGGAAAAGGAAATAAATATTTTGTCTTAATTTTCTCAGTCGCTCCTTTTTCTTTCTAAAAGGAAACCAATATATATATTGACTAGCTGCGGTAGGGTTGCCTTCGGCAACCCTACCTCGCTAGCCCTGGCGGGCGGCGTCTCGGGATATGACTAAGAGTTGTCCAGATAAATGTATTTTAATTAATTATGAAAAAGAGTTTTTATTTTTTTATTTTAAATATTTGATTAATATATTTTTCAATTATTTACACCCTAAGGAAGCGGAATTTTAAATTTTATTAAAAACGAATGAAAAATAAATTTCAGGGGGGGGGGCAGGGGGGTGATTGAACTTTCTGAGGTCTAAAATACCATTTTTCAATTATTTACACCCTAAGAAAGCAACATTTTAAATTTTATTAAAATCGAATGAAAAATAAATTTCAGGGGGGGGCAGGGGGGTGATTGAACTTTCTGATGTCTAAAATACCATTTTTCAATTATTTACACCCTAAGAAAGCGTCATTTTAAATTTTATTAAAATCGAATAAAAAATAAATTTTAGGGGGGTCAGGGGGGTGATTGAACTTTCTGGGGTCTAAAATACCATTTTTCAATTATTTACACCCTAAGAAAGCAACATTTTAAATTTTATTAAAATCGAATGAAAAATAAATTTTAGGGGGGTCAGGGGGTGATTGAACTTTCTGATGTCTAAAATACCATTTTTCAATTATTTACACCCTAAGAAAGCAACATTTTAAATTTTATTAAAATCGAATAAAAAATAAATTTCAGGGGGGTCAGGGGGTGATTGAACTTTCTGATGTCTAAAATACCATTTTTCAATTATTTACACCCTAAGAAAGCAACATTTTAAATTTTATTAAAATCGAATAAAAAATAAATTTTAGGGGGGGGTCAGGGGGGGTGATTGAACTTTCTGGGGTCTAAAATACTATTTTTCAATTATTTACACCCTAAGAAAGCGTCATTTTAAATTTTATTAAAATCGAATGAAAAATAAAAAAAATAAAATTTTAGGGGGGGGGGTGGGGGGCGCAGAGCGGAAAAATCTTTTCAAATGTCGAATTGTTAGGGGGAGGAAGAGTTTTTATTTTTCATTTTAAAGATTTGATAAATATATTTTTCATAAAGCGAGTTAGATCCTGTTTTCCAATGCTTTGCTATGGGGTAATTGATAACCCCCAAAAAGGGGGGTTCCCTACCCCTAATTCGATATAATGATAGCCTAAAACCACCCCCGGAAAATTCCCTACCCATTAAAAAAAACTCCATGAAAATCGGTCCAGTAGTTTCGGAGTCTATGCGTTACAAACAGACAGACAGACAGACAGACAGACAGACAGACAGACAGACAGACAGACAGACAGACAGACAGACAGACAGACAGACAGACAGACAGACAGACAGACAGACAGAGATTGTCTTTTATATAATAGTATAGAATATAGAATAGATAGATATCGTACAATTTACTAACTTTTTCCTTTTTTTTTTTATTTTAAATTCTTTTGTCATTGATTAAAAATTGACAAAGAAGTTGTTTAGGTTCATCAAAAAAAAAAAAAATTCCTTAAAGCCCTCATTACACTTTATATATATGTTAAATAGGTCTGTTAGTTAGTCTGTTTTTCCAAGAGCACATCCACGATTGGCTGTGTGATTGGATTTCCTTTTATTGCTCCAAAATGAAACTACTCATTCAAGTTGACTGAGAAAGGAAAAGCTTTTCCACTTAAACGACGATTGATGGAAAAAGATCTCATCTCGTATTGGATGGGGGTGGTGAGAAATGTATTCTTTTCTTATTTACGAAATAAATACAAATAGAATTCTGTTTATTTTTTTCTTTTTAATAAAAAATAAGATTTTAGATTTGGAATTTCGAAAATTTTAAAAATTAAGATATCGTTCTTATATTATTCGAATTATATACGTACCACCCACACATTCGAAATAAACAAATTTTATTTGCCAATTAAAGATGATGTGAAAGGGTCCATCAATTGCTGGTTTTTATTCTCCGGTTCTTTCCTATACATCTTATCCAGCGAAAATCTTCCAATTGCAACAAATTTTAATTTAACTTTTCAAGAGAAATATTAATGGACGAAAAACTTGTTAAATTTCACTAGTAATATTCATTTTACTTTCTCTTACCTCTATTTATATGTTAATATATAAAGAGAGAAAGTATTGGATTCATGTCAAAAATTCGATTCGAAAATTCTGTCTGTCTGTGTGCCTGTCTGTCTGTGAACAAAATCTCTCTAGAACGAAAAGAGCTAGGAGGTTGAAATTTTATATTTAAGATAGGCACCCCCCATGGGACGTGATACGAAATCGACCAAAGAGTACTAGTTCTTTACTGATGCACTTTTTCAGTTTTTTTCGATTTTGTCTAAATTCGCTCCAACAATTTTTTTTTTTTTAAATTCAAAAATCAATTATTTTTTAGATGCTCTTTCAAATGTATATTCTCAATTTGTCATTGAAATCTTCTGAAGACCACTTTACTATTCCATAGAAAAGTTAGGAGAAATGGTTGCCATGTTAACAAAATATAAATATTTTCACATAGGCCTACGTATAAATTTTATATCTTGAAATTAGAATGTACCGTACGGTCGAAAACTAAATACATGTCGACACAAAAAATCTGGTGTGACAAGCACAGTACACAACTTTCTCTTGCCGAAAGGTAAGAGAAAGTTGTGTGCTGTGCGCCAGTCACACCAGATTTTTTCCTACTTTGAAAAGCTTATTTTATTAATAATTATATTGGTTTTTTACTTTCTCTTACCTATGTATATATGTAATATATATATAGAGAGAAAGTATTGGATTCATGTCAAAAATTCGATGTCGAGATTTTGATGGATCTTCACGTTTTGAGGTCCCCTGAATCCAAAAAAGTGGTTTTCGCGACATGGTCTGTCTGTGTGTGTGTGTGTGTGGTGGGTGTGTGTGTGTGGGTGGGTGTGTGTGTGTGTGTTCAATTTTAAGCATGAAGGAATTGAGCTACGAGGTTGAAATTTTATATTTAAGTTAAACACCTCCCGGGACCGGAAAATAAGCTTTTAATCAAAATCGGCCAAAGAGTACTAGTACTTTACTGATGCACTTTTTCAGTTTTTTTCGATTTTCTCAAAATTCGCTCCAACGATTTTTTTTTAAATTCAAAAAATCAATTATTTTTTTTAGATGCTCTTTAAAATGTATATTCTCATTTTGCCATTGAAATCTTCTGAAGACCACTTTACTCTATTCCATAGGAAAGGTAGGAAAATGGTTGCCATGGTAACAAAATATAAATATTTTCCCACACTTATAAATTTTACATCTGAATTCAGAATGTACCGTACTGTCGGGAACTAAATACATGTCGACACAAAAAATCTGGTGTGACAAGCACAGAACACAACTTTCGATTACCGAAGGTAAGAGAAAGTTGTGTGCTGTGCGCCAGTCACACCAGATTTTTTTTGTTCTTTGATAGGAAAAAGAAGAAAAGGTCAACCAATAAATTGTTTGCTCAAATTATAATATTTTAATAACTTTTCTGAACGTGTCCTATAATCATATCCTAGCTACCACCATTCTTATTCCAATCAATAAATAAGTTACGTAGTGAAATATTATATTCGAATAGCCTAATAGCTATTTATTTCAAAAACTAAATTCAAAGTGACTATAATAAATATAAAGTATAGTCTATATATAGACCTTCAAAATAATCATCTCAACTCTTTCATTACAAAACTCATGATTATTTTTCTTCTTTTTTTACTGTGATTAAAGTCATTTTTATTTTACTTTCCCTTACCTTAAAAAGTTAGCTCAATTTTCAATACCTGACTCCCCTTTTATTTAAATAAAATGGAATCGTCCTTTTTTTTTTAAAACATAAGGCAATCCCCTCTTTTTCTTCTTTCTCCCTCTTCTGACTAATTAGCCAATCACAAGGCTAGTATTCTTTGGCGCCTTAAAAAGACCACTACGCTAGCCCTAGACAGCTCAGATTGATCTTGGCCAATGTGATCAAGAGGATCAATAAATTGACAATGGCTTGGCCCTGATAATGTGACCCTATATGTGACCGAAACGTTGGCCCTGTCACTTTATGTTTAAATAAAAATTGAAAAAACGACTAGCTGCGTTGCTCATTTGGGATTTCCTGAACCTTAAAATATCATCATTATCAATACTATATATAAAGCGCTAGCCACTTACTTCCTGTCCCTGTGTGTATATGCCTATTCTCTCGCTGATTGGCCAGAGTTAAAGGAAATGGAGTCAGATAGGGAAATTTAAAACTTTACGCCTTCAGTGAACAATTGCAAAATTTCCAAACAGTGAACAAGAATAAATTTGATGCATTTGCTCGCTTTCGGGGCGAAGGTAGTCCAGGGGACTACGCCCCCTGGCAAGTGGGAAGGGCGGGCGTTACTCTTATAAATCGTTGTCTTTTTATATAGGCTTTATACAATTAGATTTATAAAATATAGCAAATATTTTTTTCCTAGGGGCATACATGTTCACGTACTATTCATTGACTCTTTATATAATCGTAATCGTTGTTAAATATTGAAATAAGTAGTCGAGGGCTAGGATATTCGTATTTGAGAGTGAATTTAAAGTGCAGTGATTATTTCATCTCCTTTTGCGCTAAAACGTTTCTGTTCCTTCTCAAAGCCTGAGGCAATACAAAATCACTTTTATACAAAAGTAGCCTATGCACCATTGCAATAAGCACACATTTAGGCCCAATGAATATTGAAGTAATATTTTTATCAGCAGAGAATTTAAAATATTTTTTCATAATTTAGACATTGATAGCAAATCTTTCTCTATACTCTTCTCTACATGTATTATGTTGGGGCTATTTTCTGATATCAGCCTTTCACTTTCATACAATCCTTTACTTTCTCTTACCTATATCAGGTATATTCATTACTCAATACAATTTCCTCTTTCGAGTCTGAACCAGTCTGAATTCTCTTTGTTTTCTTAATGAAATTATTCTATAACCACCCTTTACTTTTAGAAAAAGGGCATTTTTATAATTATTCTTCTTGTTTTAAGGTTAATTTATGAATACAAATATACGTAATGGTAGGGCACTCTGAGTACAAATCGGAGGATCCGTGGTTCGACTCCCGACGGCACACCCTTATTTTTTCGTGATATATGAATTAATAAATATTTAATAGTTTTTCTGTTCATTTGTTTTTCAATAGTTTTTTGCTACTTGTTTATATTTTGATAAGGAATAAAATAAAGTAGGCTACAATATTAAAGTGTGCTTCATTTGTACCAAGGGTCGCGGGTTCCCATCCCGTCTCATGTGACAATTTATTTCAATTGGATTGGCTACCAATTCAATAGAAATAAATAGAGACGGGGGTCTAAATGACCTTCGTTGCCGAAAAAGACCTTAATAAAAAAAGTGTGCTTCAAACAATTTCAATCTACTATATAAAATAAATTTTCTTTGGAATAGAAAAATACAGGCAGGGATACTAAGTCACTAAGAAAGTCTCTGAATCCAAATTCAATCTTCCGGAGTTCTTAAAGAAAAGAACCGAAACGTCACCGTCCCCGGTATGTAATCTGCATTCAGATTCTTGCTTATTCGTTGTCTTTATTTTTCCATTCATCACAGTCACTACTTCTAATAAATTTTCTTTTGTCAAAACATCATATTAGAATATCTATTAATATGAGCTGATGGAAGTTAAAGCAAACACAATCAAGGTCTAATTTATGTTTCAAAGACGAATTTTTTCTTGGGCTTCCGTCAACCCAACAAGCGCCTCATTCATTTTCTGATATGAACAAACTTGAAATGTTTTTTTAAAACATTTCATAAAAAATTAATACCCAAATATTTCTCTCTAAACTGGCAACTGGCCAAAAATGATCGCAATCCTTCTCGTCGCCCTTCTGCTACTGATTTTCCATGATTTAAATGTTTCGAGTTGGTTGTTGACTTGTCACTATAACTTATCTTGTCAGAACTGATTCAAATTTCTTCCGATCTGTAATTTTCAACCCTTTTAGCCGGAGTTTACTCACTCTGGCGTCTGGCCAAGTTAGTGTTCCCTAATTGTCAGTTCATGGCGGGAAATTAATTGTTTCCTAAGGTTTCACCAACAGGAAAGTAAAAGGCCAGCGAGTAGAATGCCTGCTAATATTGTTTGACCCATTTTTTAAACATCGTCTTCATTTTTTTTTTAGCTGAACAAATAAAAAAAAATCCAATTTCCTTTAAACTTCAAGGTTCTCTTGATATTAATTCTTTGGTTCAATTCTTTTAAGTTTCGTTCAAATCAATCAATCGATAATCAATCTAAAAAAAAAAAAAAAACTGGTCCACTTTTGAATTTCCAAACATAAACACAATAGCTTTAAAATCAATAACCTATCTCATCAATCAATTTATTGGATTAAAGGATTTCCTTATTTTTATCAGTAAACAACGTCCTTTGATAATCTCTGTGATTTCTTTTTATTTATTTATAAATATTTTCCATTTATCATCTTCCGAATTATCATAACTCTAAAGGGAAATCAGATTTTTCATATTAAGGTCAATTTCTACTTTCACTTTGGTGAAATTTCAAGTTTCGGTTGTTTCAAAATAACAACATTCTGCTGATCTTGAATGAAATGTTTGATTCACAAAGGAAAAGACAAAGAGGGGGGGGGGTAGAAACAAGCGGTCAACGAAATATTAGAGCTTTATTACATCCATCATCCGAGTTTAGGAAAGTCGCTGGAAAAGAAAAAACCTCCCCCAAACAATCGTTTTTTTATTACCAAAACTTGTGTCTTGGAAATAATAATAATTTCTCTTCAAAGGCTCGGAACAACTTCGTTTTGTTGTGTTGGAATGACCATCTGACTGAACCTCAGAAAATATTTCCCCAATCAAATAAATCTTTGAAAAGAAATGAGCAATGGCAAAAAAAATATCTCGCTATCAAAAGGAATTAACTTTTTTTTTTTTTATTTAAGAATATATTATCCAGATATTTAAAATTAAATGAATACCTAAGAAGAAATAAAAAAGTAAATAAATTATAGGAAAAATATGTTTTTATTTGGGCAAGAAAAACTTTTATAATAATTTATCGAGATGTTAAAGAAAAACTTTAATCGACTTCTTAGAGAGGATTTTAATTCAAAAACTTGAAGATCATAAGATAATTCTAAAGTCAAAGACATTTCGCCGATAAAATAATAAAAAAACCAACTACAATTAATTATTGTAAGTTTAGTGTAGGAGCATTTTGCCAGGATTCAAAGAATAATGCAATTTTTCCTTCATTAATGAATTTTAATGAAAAAATCTGGTGTGACTGGCGCCCAGCATACAACTTTTTTGTGTCGAGATATATAAGTTTCCCATAGCACATTAGTTTCAAAGTTGACCACGCTATTTGAAATTCCTATCGGGATCCCCGTTTTTTCTCTTACCTCTATATATGTTAATATATGAGTCCAGATGGCTTAAATATGCCTGAACCCCCAATATATATATTACTTACAACGGTTATCGTCTAAAGTCTTGAATGGCCTGAGTTGCCGAAAAGACTGTGTGAATGTGTGTGTGAGTGTGAGTGTGAATGAGAAAAAAGTGTGAATGTTTTTTTTATACTAAAAGAAAAATATGAGTCGTCCATTTCTAAAAGTGTCAAGTAGCATCGGGAAATTTTCTGGAAACGAGAAAACCTGTATTTTATTAAACTCAAGAGTTAATTTATGACTGTTATGTTTATAAAATCTGTAAATAAATTACGAACTCAAATTACAAGGTCTTAGGTAGGTATTATTTTCTATATCGCAGTAATAAACTGTTTTAATATTCAACTAGGCACTTTTGGAAAAGTTTTTTGTAATTAGCAAGTTTTGGAATTGGGCCTTTTGCAACTAGCGAGTTTTGGCACTGTTAATGCAAATGGTTTCAAAATAGCAAAACAAAAAAGAAAATTCCATAAAAGTAGCAGGTCAGCCAACAATAATCATTATGAAAAAGTGTAGAAATATAGGTCTGCACTAATAAAAATGTCCCCCAGTTTTTCAAAATATACAATTTTGTGGAAGCTATTATTCATTGCAATTAGCAAGTTTTGAAAATGACTTCATCAAAGTCGCCATCTTTATGTTAGCAAGCAAGTAGTTTTGGAAATGGAATGAAATGCAACTAGGCCCGGTTTGAATTTGTACTCGATTTCCAGTCTTTGTTTTAAATAGGAAATATAAACTTTTTTCACTGGGAAACTATTCTCAAATGTGTATTTCAGTTGTGCCAACAACATGCAATTAAAATCTCAACATTTCAAATTTTGTCAATTAGGCACTTTTGGAAATGGACGACTCAAATAGAGAGAGAAAGTATTGGATTCCTGTCAAAAATTCGATGTGGAGATTTTGATGGATATACGTTTTGAGGTCCCCTGAATCCAAAAAAGTGGTTTTCGCAACATGTTCTGTCTGTGTGTCCATGTGACTGTGAGTCTGTGTTCTGCATATTCCCTTCCCCTTAATTAGGTCCGTAGCCTGCCGTCCTCACATGTCTGTAACCCTCTCGAGATACAATATGTTTTAGCATGTCATTTATATTTTTAATCTTTTAATTCTTAAATAACAGCACAGAACCAGTACGTAAAACTATTTTTAAATCAAGCTATATTAAACTGTTTCTAATAAAAAAAAACCCATAATTCAAATGTCATCTGGAAATTAGCATCTTATGTTTTCTATCATTTACAGAATTTCATATTCATCTTACTTTTAGGTCTCCGAACTTTATGATGAATTTTATTCCATAAATTATTTTTCAAAAAAAAAAAAAATATTAAATCTCATATAAGTTTAGAAAGAAGTTTGTCATTTTGTTTCACTTTACAACTCACTCAATCTCTTTCCTAACTTGAAAAAAAAATTCTAAAATACGATTGCCTTTTTTTAAACTTGTTCTGAAATTTTTCACCTCGTTTTTTATATCTAATTATCTTTTATCAGAGACAATTTTGCTATTTTTTTCCTCTCTGTACTTAACTCCTGTTAATTTATTTGGTTGCGTTTCTTTCTCTCTGAATACTTAATAAAAATGTATTCTGTTATCTGCGAAATTAAAATCTTTTTTTTTTTTTTGTTGCCATCTTCTTGGATAAATTCTCGTTAAGGTAAATTTACGCGCGAGAATTAATCATCTTGTAGATGGGAATGGGGGATGGCGAATTCAAGGGTTGGCCACGAGGGTCGCTTCGGGGCAGGGTGGATTTTGCGCGCAAGCTCACTCTGGCTGTTAATGTCCTAACTATTTCTGCAGGGCGAAAAAACCTCCCTTTCAAAAATTATTCCTGGTTTCCTTAAATTTGACTTATTTCAATAGTTAACCAGGCAGGTTTTCAATCAAAACACTTTAGTATTGGTAATTTTTTTTGAATTGAGGACATTATTTAAAAATATCCCAGGGAGTTATAGAATTCTAGAAACCTTTAAAGTCAAGGGTTGTGGGAAAATTATTTTAATTAAAAATTCTCTTAAGCTCCAGTGATTAATATCTTATCCAGATTCAAAACATCGTCAAAAATTTTCTTTTAAATTTTTCTTGGTCTTTGATTGTCATTTAAGCTCCAACCATATTTATTTAAATGATCTCTATCATAATTTAAATAAATTTTATCGATTTTGTTAGTTTTGGTGTGAACATCACAGCATTGGGGGGGGGGGGGGGGCCCCCCCCCCCCCCCTAAATCCCCCTTAAGATAATATAAATTTTTATTTTACTGAAGATAAGAGAAAGTTGTGTGCTGTGCGACCAGTCACACAAGATTTTTTTAAAAGAAATTCATAGAGAAAATAAAAATAAATTAAAATTTTTACTCTTTTTCATTCAGATAATAACTTATTAAAAAAGAGCGAATAATGTTAAATACTTTCTTTTGCTTCAAATGGAGTCTGATGTAATAATCTCTTTGCCCTCACACACACCCATACACACCTCACACAGACAAGAAATATATAGATATACTTTTCTATATGATTGTTTACTTGTTCTTACAGGTCGCCAGCGGTTGCATTCCTGGATGGGTTTTGTCCGATCGTCAGTAAAGGCTGAGAAGCGAGTTCTATTAGACGTGCTCCGAGCGCTGCTCAGCTTTATCTCCACAACTTCTTCATTTGGTGAGTAAATTTTTAAATTTTTACAATTCTTATTCATTTTTAAATTATATTTATGTTGGTATATAAATCTTTGACAAGAAATATTTGCCATGCTAACAACTGCATTTTTCTGTTTATATACTGTATTTTTTATCTTGAATTCTAAGGTAGCCTAGTGCCTGAAACTAAATATAATAAGCTTATATGTATAATTATTTTGTTGAATATACGGTTTTTTAAATTATATTGTTAATTTTGGAGTTTAGGCTTTTACAGTTGATATCATTAATAAAAGAATTTTGTTTTTGGTTTAAACTTGGTTTATTTGTAAAAATTACAACGTTTCGGTCACTTATTCTGTGGCCTTCTTCGGTTAGCCCCGATTTTGATTAAAAGCTTTTTTTCACGCTCCAGGGGGGGGGGGGTTGTCTAACTTAATTAAAAAATTTCAGCCTCATAGTACAATTCCTTCATGCTTAAAATTGAACACAGATACACCCACACACACCCACACAGACAGATCATGTCGCGAAAACCACTTTTTGGATTCAGGGGTCCCCTGAAAGGGCCCTCAAAACGTACCAAAACAAAAATTACGACATCGAATTTTAGACATGAATCCAATACTTTCTTTATATACTGTATTAACATATATATAGAGGTATAAAAGAAAGTAAAAGTTAAATTAGCCCAGACACACACACACACGATATCATTCCAAAAACTACTTAAATGGATGTAGGCATAATACACTTAGTAAGCACCCTAGAAATCGCTCTTTGTATTATATAATATATCCCTCTAGACCAGTGGTTCCCAACCGGTGTGCCCCGGCACCCAAGGGTGCCGCGAGAATGCCTAAAGGGTGCCGCGAGATATTTAGATAAAAAAAAAATAAAAATAAAGAGGCGGAAAAAATAAAGTTTTGTTAAAAAAAAGGTCAAATGATTAAAATGGTCAAATGATTTTCACGCAAGGAAAAAAATTTGCCCCAGGGCGGAAATAATTTCGTTTTGATAGGGGAAAAAAAAGGAAGGGTGCCGCTAGTGTGTAATATTATTCCCAACGCACCTTTGGGGTGCCGTGGACTTCAAAAGGTTGGGAAACGCTGCTCTAGACACTCGAGTAAAAACTTACTTTGTTAAGAATTTAATCAGGCTCTTTTAGAGATGAAAAAATCCATCAATTCCATTTAATAGTTTTTTGCTAAATTTCAAACCATATTAAGCCAAGGAGAATCTGCCCTCTGTGTGCCAAAGGACGTTCTGAGCTTTCGGCTTGCAATCAATAGAGCGCACTCTGAGACTATCAACATTCTAGTAGCGAAAACATTTGAAAAAAAAAAAAATAATAATTTTCTTTTGAAATCTCAAAGTAGCTGACTTTATACAGTATAATTAATAAATGTTTTTTCATATAATCTCCCAAATTTCATTTTAATTATATCTCTCTGATTTATTTGATTATACATTTCCTGTTATATTGTCAATTAACAATTTGCATTCATTAATCTAATCCAAAGACGTGGGAATGTATTTAATGTCCAACTTTCCATATTAATGGAGCCTCGTCACTTGACAAATAAAACTTCAATTTGGATTTAATTGAAAAAATAATTTAATAAGCGGCTTTTTTTTCAACAAAAATTTTTTATTTTACCAAAGGTTAAATTAGAAAAGTATGAATTCTGAGTCTAAAAAGAAATGTCCTCTCGTGTAATTCATTTGCATATATTGTAGAAAAAACACAAAAATTCTCTTTTTGAAATTAATTACACAAATGCAAGATTTATTTCTTTTTACTCAGTACAGTCTAGTAGTTTTTTATTGGGATGATTACACTGTGCGGCAGGAAAAAAAGCTCCGAGATAATTTCTTCAGATTCTGAATCCAAATATGACCTCCGTTTTCCCCCACCACGTTTTCGGGGGGGGGGAACCCCTACGTATTTCCACCCCTTTTCGTTAATTATTGGGCCATGAATCAAATTTGGAGGGATGAAAAGGAATATTTTAGCCTTAACATTTCTTCAGAAGGTCTAGAGAAGTGAAAAGATAAAAAACATTAACGTTTGGATCCAAGGGGGGGATGTGGGGGAGGATTTTGTCGCTTAAAATACAAAAAAAATCATTAAAAATGATAGATTTTTTTCACAATTTTTTCACTGATTTTCTACATATTCCAGCTGACATACCCACCTCACCCTTCCTTAAACATCCCTCAACTAAAAAAAAATATATAGGATAAAGCGGGTGGGGTGTGAGCGATTTTTATTTAATTGGTTTTTAATTTTTTAATTTTATTTAAGGGTGGATAAATGAAGTGAGTCTTTTAATAGTTATTTAATTTCGAATTAATTCCCAACGGAATAAAACCCCGTTAGTTTGCAAGTGAATAGAATTTTTATAAATAGAGAACTTATTTGATAATTTTAATTCTCGGTCGTTCAGAGAGCAATGCTATCTTTCTTTGCCTCCTTGCTGGCTGCCTGCCTGCCAGGCGTGTCCTGTCTTTTAGATGTATTCGAGTCGAGCCATGAGTCATTCGGTTCAGCTCCACTCTCTCTCTCTCTCTCTCGCGTGTGTTTAGTTTATTTTATATTGTGTTGTGATTTGTGCAAATAAGACATTTATCCACCAAACTCCCCACCTGGTCATCTTATTATTAAGGTAATGAATATTTTCACATCTCATTTGCATAACGAATTAAAGTAATTTTGTATTTTATTTTTCTCTCTTATAATAAACTGATAAAATTATCCAATTTTTTAAATATAACTCTATGATGAATTCGTGTACCCCAGAGGGAGGGTGAGAAAGGGTGTAAATCACCCCTTCTAATAAACAAAATAGTTTTTTTCTTTAAAAATGAAAATTAAAATAGAAAATTATTTTTTTTTGTAAATTTTTTACATTTAAGCAATGATTTCTTTCCCTCCCTCCTCACCCTCCACCCCTCTAACAGGGAATTTATATTCTCCTATAATATTTAATAAGAAATTATTATTAAATAATTGAAAATATAAATTCCTAAACTTTTATCTCTCGTCAGTGGCCTAGTAATAAGCTAGAGATTTTTGGAGGTGGAATTTTCTTTTTCACTGTCTGAATGCCTGATTTTCTTGAGCAGTTTCTCCACTCGCCTCCCCTAATTATAAGTGTAAAAATTCAGATGATTTCTTTTTAATTTGCTTACCTTTCTGTGTCGTAACATGCCTCAAGCCTGTAAATCCGTTCTTCGTTTCATGGAAATATTTCCTTTGTTTGTAGTTTTAGATATAATTCGATCCCCCTCGGCTCACGCATCCCCTTATAGATATTCATTAATTCACATTCAATTTTAAAAATAAATTAATGAATAAAATTGCATTTGTTTTTCTCATTAAATTCTTTTAGAATTTTATATAAAAATTTATTTATTTATTTTTTTTTTTATTTGTTTGTTTAAAGGCCACCCCCTCCCTCCCAAGCTATTTTTCCACTCTACAAATTTTCTTAAAACTTACAAGTCTTTTTTGCCCCTTGAGTATAGGGTAGTCTACCCCATGTAGATTTTTCTTTAAATAAATTTAGGTTTTATAAATCTCATATTTTTACTGATTTATTTACAAAAGCGTAACTTTATATTTCATAGATTATAATTTTTTTCTAACTCTGACAAGAAGTAATTTCTACCCCTTTAGATAAAAAATGGAAATATTGAAGGACATAGAAGAATCCGTATATTTAACTTTAAATTTGTAAAATTCAGCCCAAAAAATGAAAGTTATAGCCGAATATTTGCCAATTTGACCAACTGTGCAGCGAGGAGCTGTGAATCTTCCATCTTTTTGTAAGGGCTTCGGATTCGCTCACACTCCACTCACTTTATCCTCTATATTTTTTTTTAGTTGAGAGATGTTTAAGGAATAGTGAGGTGGTCTGTCAGCTGGAATATGTAGAAAATCAGTGAAAAAATTGTGAAAAAATCAGAAAAAACGATCATTTTTAATGATTTTTTTGCATTTTAGGCGACAAAATCCTCCCCCACATCCCCCCCCTTGGATCCAAATGTAAATGTTTTTTAACTTTTCACTTCTCTAGATCTTCTGAAGAAATGTTAAGGCTAAAATATTCCTTTTCATCCCTCCAAATTTGATTCATGACCCTATAATTAACGAAAAGGGGTGTAAATACGTAGGGGCTCCCCCCCCCCCGAAAACGGTACGTGGTGGGGGAAAACGGAGGTCATATTTGGATTCAGGAGGTCATTTTACTTAAGAATCTGAAGGAATTATCTCGGGACTTTTTTCCTGCCGCACAGTGTAATCAGCCCAACAAAAATCTACCAGACTACAATGAGTACATTTTCTTAATTTCAACGAGAACTTGCATAGGGCTATGAATGTTTATATAAAAAACTAGTAGATTCAAAAAAGACTAAGCACAATGGTGGTTTTGATAGCGATCATTGCTTAATTTCCTCAGTGCGTTACTTGGTTTGATTCATATTAGACAATGGTATTAAATAAATTTTTTAATTTCCTTTTACTTTTGATGGGAAGACAATCCTTTTATTTCTATTCATGTTAAATTCTTTCTATTTTAATAATAAAAAATCTGGTGTGACCAGTCGCACAGCACACAACTAACTTTCTCTATCCTTCGGTAATCGAAAGTTGTGTTCTGTTCTTGTCACACCAGATTTTTTGTGTCGATACACATTTAGTTTCTCGCGATATACAGTATTTTTTTTTTTAACACTCACACTTTTTTCCCATTCACACAATCTTTTCGACAACTTAGGCCTTTTAAGACTTTTTACGATAACCGTTATTATGAATATATTGGGTTCCAGGCATTCTTATTTAAGCCATTTGGTATCCAAATGGGATCTGATTGCCTGGGACCCGAACCTCCGACCCTTGCTATACAAGGCAGGCGTGCTACCAACTACGCCAAGCCCGTGGGCTCATATACAGTATTAAATTCAAGATGTAATAACGTCCCAGGGAATGCCTAACTTAAATATAAAATTTCACCCTCCTAGCTCTTTTCTTTCTTGAGATATTTTGTACACAGACAGACACACATACACACAGACACACACATGTTGCGAAAACCACTTTTTTAGATTCAGGGGACCTCAAAACGTGTATATCCATCAAAATCTCGACATCGAATTTTTGACATGAATCCAATACTTTCTCTCTCTATATACATATATAGTGGTAAGAGAAAGTAAAAACTGAATAAATAAAACTTTAATTTTTTTTTTTTTTTTTTTTTTTTTGATTGGTGTAAATATTTATTTTTTTAATTTGAACATAATCTCCATAAGCGAGCGATTTGCTGGAAAAGCTCTTGTTTTTTATTTATTTATTTATTTACGAATATTACAATATTTGACATACAAATTATAATTAAACTTGTTTAAAATTAAATTAAATTCGATAATATTCTCTCTAGTTCTCAAGAGTAAAATTGTATTTTACAATTTATATCGAGATTACATAGCGGATTACGTTATTTTGGATCACTGGGTGCTAAAAATTTAGAGCCTCTTTTTTGTTAAACAGCCTTCATAGAGGTGATTTTTTATTTCAAGGATTCATTTATTAGTTTCTTTCATAATTCAACGACTTGACTGGTATATGTTATTAATGTTGTTACTTAATTTTTGTTATTGAAATTTAAAGGGTTTTAAAGAAACACCCGAGCGGTCGCCTAGTTTAATCCGCCTCTGGAATTAGGCTATTTTTAACGCGAATAAATAAATTGTTTTAAGCATGATATCTCTCACTCTGTGAACACGTAGACACTTAATGAAATTTCGTTTAAGCTTCCGGATGAAAATCGCTTTTTTGTATACCTAATTCAAACTAAACGAATGTCCTTAGAGTAGGCTTTTCTTCCATGATCTATGCGTCAAAGACTAACTCGTTCTGAGTGATAAAATTTTATTTAAATTATAAGTATTTAATTAAAATAAATATGTAGGGACTGAGATTCCGAAAATCGATTAAAAACAAACTTGAGGAAATCGTAATTTAACCAGGCTAATAACCAATATCAATTTCTCTGTGGTTTTTGTTTGAAAATTATTCCAAAAGTGTGTGTGGATGATGGCTTCCGTGTTCCTGGGCGTGAGGGATATTTTCATTAAATAAAAATATTTATGCAACGTAAATAACACTGGGCCCTCTGGCTTGGCGTAGTTGGTAGCGCGCCTGCCTTGTATACCAAGGGTCGAGCCTGCGATTTCATCTAAACATTCGCAGTTTTTACTTCATAAAACGAAAACCAAGTATCGTAGAAAGATGATTCTTGGCTCATTTCATTGCAAATTTTCTCTTGAAGTTTTATAATAACCATTTTTTCGTAAAAACTTATAGATTTAGTGATATTTACTAATTAGCATTCCGGTTTTGATGTATTGGTCTTTATGAAAAATATGTGGAAAATCACAATATAAACCAGTGGTTTCCAAACTGTGAGGCGCGCCTCCCTGGGGAGGCGCGGACTAGTCTAAGGGGAGGCGCGAATATTGGCCACCAAGATCAATTTTCCAAATGATTGCTAGTTTTATAAATAAAATAATAAAATAATTTAGAAAATTCTGGGACGGAGTTTTTAATTAAAATCATAAATATGAAATATAAAGCATATAAATATGAATGCATGATAAATGGTGTTGTAACATAAAGTTTGGAAACCACTGGCATAAAGTAAGACTCATTCTAGAAAATTATACTATGTGTAAAACCCAAAGGCGGATCCAGTGAAGTTTTTCAGGGTTTTAATTTTTTTCTGACTAGACGCGAAGCTCGCCGAAGGCGATTGCATTATTAATTATTTTATTTATTAGGATTCGATAAGGGAATGAAAAATTGAAAAAAAAAAATTTTTTTAATTTATTTTAGCTAAATCGAAGCCAAATAAATAGAAAACATTCAAAAAATAGCGTAGATTTTGATTAGGGGGATGAAGGGTTGATTATTTAAGACAGGCCTTGGAATATTCCAAATCACTTGTTGACATTCTTTTGCAGCTAGATTAGAGCAAAAGGTATTTTTTTACTTTTAATAAAAAGGGAATTGTTATTTTCATCTATTTTATTCCTATAATGATAAGAGAGAGACGAATCTCTCGTTCAGTCGAGTCGAGCGCGTGGCCTAAATGCAGGCGCCAAGCTTTTTTTTTTATTTGAGTTTAAAGTGATTTAAAGTGAATAATTAATATAGTGTAACCCACCCTGACCACACCGTCAGCCAACACACCCTCTTGAGAGTCTTATTAAAGGTAATTATTATGCATTTTATCGTTAAAAAAAAAAATGATAGAAACAAATAATAAAAAATAAGTGCATTCCGTTTGAGTTAAAATTTATATTCAATATTTAGCAAATAGTATAGCAGGATAGCAATATTTTAATGTCATTCTAAAATTTCTTATTACTGGGGCGGAATTAATTTTTGAGAATTTCGAAACTCTCATAAACAGATAATAATAACACTGGGTAACTTGGGAAACTATCGAATCCTTTCCAGAATTTTGTAGGGATTTTTTTCATTAGGTAGAAAAGTAAGATATGATTAGTCCACTTGGAATTTTACTGGGGTGAGTTACCGCATCTTTTTGTATTTAGAACGAATCTCAATTCGGATTTGAATTTTTACTTTCTCTTACCTATAAAGAAAACTTTTAGATTTTTGAGATTCCTCGCAAACTAAGAAAAATGTTTCTTCTTTCATCAATGGCAATAAAAAAATGAAGGACTTGACTAATCTTCTTGATCAGTTCGATTTAGGAATAGATTCAATTCTCTTCTCAATTTCCATTTAGTTGTTAATCCTGCTAAGCGATCCGGATTATCGTCTGTCTAATTGCTCCAGGTCCATTGGTCGACCAATCCACGAATTCCGGCAATAATCCGCATAATTCGTGGCTATTTGATTCGCTGCCATTTTCAACATCGACGTCTCTAAATCACTTGGCTCGTAATAATGGACAATGCCAGCCAGCATGCATCACTTGCTATTATGATATTTTAGACGAATGGCCAATCGAATGTTGTTGACAAGCATCTCGCTCTCTCACTTTCACAAATCACTGCCATCTCCCCTGTTTTTTGCCTGCTTGTTTATTGTTTGCAGAGAGAAGCAATTTCTGACACTGCAAGACATCAAGTTTTCCGAAACTTTTTTTTTGTTGTTTCGCAAAAGCTTAATTGCATCTTCTCTCTCACACTCAACATCCCCCCCCCCTCTTCCCTCAACTTCTTGATCGTTGGTGAAAAGATGAAGGGGTTGCCTAGTATACTCTAATTTGATTTTAGCGAATTTCGGGGTTTCCCCCTTCAAAACTTTTTTGTCTTTAAGTGTTTTTTTACTAACTTTTAGACAATAAATAAAATTGCAATTTGGTCACAAATGAAAACATGTCGATTTGTTATTGTTAAGTTGATTTTAAAAAACAACTATTATTGATTTTCTTTAAAAAAAAGCAGCTTTTCTCTTTATAATAAATTATTAAAAGTAAACACATTTTTTTTTAAATATAATAAATATTTATATGGAAGGAATAAACAATTTCCACCTGGGCGGATCTGACCCAATTTAATTTATTTGTTCTTAGAGAAAATATATTTATTAATTTTTCTATATGAAATATCGCAAAAAAATAGAATATAACACTACTTTTGTTTTTTGGTGGTCCAAGCGTCTTTTAACCCCCGGGAATCAAACTCAGGATCTCCAGCCAATCCCGGTGGAACTAATGGCGTGTCTGGCCCACCAATAAATAAACATAATCACAAAAAAAATGTTGAATGCTTGTAAAACATATGAGTAGTTAAGTCTGAATATAGGAGGTCTTTAATATCTTGTTCAAATATATACAGTATATATCTCGAAAATTATTTTATTAATTGAATTGTTTAAAAGCCCACATGGCCTCAGATGCCGAAGGCTTAAAAACGTTCCCAGTCATCAAAGAAGCGATTTTTCAAAATTTAAGAGGCCCAGATCGTCATTTTGACATGTAAATGCAATTTTTAAATAACTTTTAATCGAGAGAAGTTATCGATTTGGCTTTTTACTAAAACGTTTTTAAAACAAATTTCTAAAGAAGACTTTTGGGATATATTGAAATTCTCACCGATCTTGGGGTAAAATTTCTCTGCTGAGTCAAGCCTTGGTTATTGTTGGCAGGAATTGTGATTAATCAATTAAAGTAAAAGATTGTAATGTTCTGCAATTGTGTATTTAGTTAATATTTTTAAAAAAATGTTATTCACATATACCTGCCAATAAAATCCAAACTTGTTCCAGCAGAGAAATAAATTGGGGCTTTGAAAGAAAGAAGATTAAAAAAAAATAATTGAGGCGCATCTTTCTTTGTTTAATTGCTCAGATTGAACTTCCCAAGGTCGAATACAAGGGGGGAGGTAAAGGGGGGTTTTTACCCCCCCCCCCCCCGCGAGATTTAAAAAAAAATGAATTTTGAATGTAAAATTTTAAAAATTAATACTAAATTTGATTTGTATTTATATTCTGGCAAACAAGTACAGAATAAAAATTGTGTGCTGTGTGACCAGTCACACCATATTACCCCCCCCCCCTCGAGAAACACCTCTGGATCCGCCCTTGGAGCTGACTAATTTAGAAACTAGAATTTAGAATTAAATTGACTTTGCAGCTTCTTCGCCGTAGATGGATGGTTGGTCAAAAAAATTATAAAAACAGTTGACCAATAATAACTAAATTTAAAATAGAAACAATGTTTTTATAATTTTTTTGACCAACCATCCGCCTACGGCGAAAAAGCTGCAAAGTCAATTTAATTGATATAAATCTCGCCTGAATCAGCACATGACTAGAATTTAGTATTTGAGTATTTTCGCTAGTCGGGGTATTTTCACCCTTCGAGGCTTAGAATTCGTCCCTTCCCTTATAAATTTTCCTTTTTTTTTTTCTTTAAAAAAATTTTAGAAATAAAAAGGGTTTAAAAGCCTGAATCAGCCAATTCAAATTTATTATTTTTTTCACATTTCTTTTTTATTATGAATCAATTTATGAAATATCGAAACCAAACAAAATTAAGGAAATTGGATTTCGAGATTTGATACGTATTATTACGAGTTAGATAATAATATTTATTAAAATCAATACAAATTTGTGAAAAGGACAAATCAAATTCACTTATAAAAAAAAACAATGAAATTTTCGTTATGCAATTTCCTAAATGGAGAAAGAAATTGAGACTAATGAGGCCATAATTGATGGTTGAACACGAATTCATGTTCTTATACTTGCTAATACATCAACTATAATATAAAAGTAAATAACAACGCATCAGATTTTCCCACCCCTGCTTTAATAGAGAAATCTTTTGCAAAAGGACCGCCCTTAAAAGTACCATTTAGTGAGTTTTGAATTTTTTAAATAATCAAATGATAAAACCTTTAATGATAAATTCCTTTAAAAAATTTAATTAAAACAAAAAAAAAAAAAGATGTAACTTTCTGCCCTAATTCCTTCGTCGATTTAATATTAACAAATAAATGAATCTGAGCCTCAAAAAACTTGAAATGATAAAAGTTGACGTTTCATGAAATTTTCATTAGAAAAATCTAATCAATTGTTAGTCTCTTTTATCTTTCTATATACGAGTATGTATAGAGTAATATCTTATCAGAGTTATTTTATTTTATTTTTTTTTCTAATAATAAAAAAACATTTTTTGTTAAATTCCAATCATAAAAAAAAATTAATCCATTAATACTTTCAATTTCCATTCTATTTCCGGCTGCCTTATTCTACGGGATTCAGTTATTAATTAGGATGTCGGTCCTTTTCCTCCTCCGGTTATCTTAACTTAATTCCCATCTGGCGGTTTCTAATTTCTGGCGGATTGCAATCTTTTGTGTATGTTCATTACACACAGACAGACAGGCATTTCTGCCAGTCCGTTTCGCAAACCTAATCTCTAATCAGAGAGAGAGAGAGCTCTTGTGGGAGTTGTGATTAAAATTGCCTTGCTTATCCCACTCTTAAGGACCCGCATTCAAATTTTATACATTCTCGATTGTTTTAATTGCCGAAATCATCCTTTTGCTTGTTTAGTCAATAATTTTAATTTCAATTTTAACTCAATTTATTCTTTGATCCTTTAATTCGTTGTTGTTCGTTTGATATTTTAAAATTATATGCGAGTTAGTTAAAAGGAAAATAATTAAATCAGCTGTTGTTTATATCATGGTTTTCAAAAATATATTCAGTTCAAGGTCTTATCTAATGACCAAATATTTACTTTCTCATACCTATATACAAAAGTTTTAATATACGGTATATATAGAAAGTATTGGATTCATGTCAAAAATTCGAGGTCCCCTGATTTCAAAAAAGTGGGTCCGCAAAAAGGCATGTCTGTGTGCGCACAAATTATCTAAAAAACGAAAATTTAGGCACCCCTCTGGCACGTAACATGAAGCTTTTGAACAAAATCGCTCAAAAAGTACTAGTACTTTACTGATGTTCTTTTTTATAATAAATAGTTTTTTCGATTTTCTCAAAATTCGCTAATGAATAAAAAATAATAATAATAATAATAATAACAACAAATCACTTATTTTTTAGATGCTCTTTAAAATGTATATTCTCATTATGCCATCGAAATTGTTTAAAGCCGACTTTACTCTTGTACTTCATTGGAAAGTTTTACAGCTTGAATTAAAATATATTGGGAAACTAAATATAAATCGACACAAAAAATCCGTTCTGACAAGCATAGAACGCAACTTTCAATTACCGAAGGTAAGAGAAAGTTGTGTTCTGTGCGACCAGTCATACCAGATTTTTTAAATTGAAAAGCAAGAAAATTTTGAAGACCAAAAAATTAAGTAAAATTATTCAAAAAAGCTGATATGCTTCAAAATATTTATTGTTAAAATACGGTACTGAAAAAGATGAAATTTTTTCAATAAACTGTCAAATAGACTCTTGGAGTCGAGGTCCTGGTTGGAGTCCAGGGAGAGCAATTCATCTCGCATTTGCTATCTTAAACGATATTTTGAATGGCTAATGAACAGACTATTTGACCAATGATTGAAAAAAATCTTATCTTTTTTAAACAAAGCTTAATATTTGTTAAAATCGGAGGAGGTTGCGGCCCTAGCAGGCGTCTAGACTTGTGACACAGTTGCAATCATGCTCGCTAGATGGCATGCAGAATTTAAGATCTTTTCATGTTAATAAAATTCTAATTTCATTACTATAATAGGAGGATGCGAAATGTTTTTTTTTTTCAAGTTTGAAACAGTCTTATATTTAGTTCTTTTATTTCTTTCGGTTTGGATTTTTGGCATTTGTTCTTGACATCATTGGTTTTGAATTTGCAAGGCAAAGAAAATAGTCGAGGTCTTAATTTTTCATTCATCAGATTTTTCGTTATCTTAGCATTGTAAGTAGGGATATGGTATAGACATGGGTGATACTGTATCAATCTGATATTTTGTATCAGGTAGGAAAAAGTAACAGGTACACATAATGGGTACGAGCAAAAAATATCAGGTATTTAAATACCAAAGTAAAAATCAGATAACTTATTTATTAAAAAAAAATATATATATTTTTTTCATTTCTGCTCTCTTTCTTAAAGTGAAGAAAAGAGAAATAATGTATAAGTAATAATTAGATTTGTATTTAATTATTATAGGGCCTAGTGAGAAAAGTAGAGTAAAAAATGTAAAAATGATTCGGAATGATGTTCGAAAAGCGCGCCAGAGCTAGCGAAATTGCCCTGTCAGGAGAGAAGAGACGGGGCGGGGCGTCGCGAGTTGAGGGTTGCAAGAGAGAAGGAAAGAGAGAGCAGGCGCAACGAAAACTGTATCGGGTAAGGAACGAAGCTCTAAAGTGAAAAGCAAGTATTTGATCAATGCGCATGCGCGAGATATCAGATACGAGTGAGAAAGGAATACGCGTCCTGTTCAGGTCCAGTCGAGTATGCCCGAGTTGTTGATACTCAAATAACAGATAAAAAAAGTATATGTTATTTGCTCGGTATTCGTTTCTCACTCGAACCTGATATCTCGCTCGCGCTTGCGCATTGATCAAATACTTTCTTTTCACTTTAGAGCGTCTTTTCTTTACCCGATACAGTTTTCGTATCTCCTGTTCTCTCATTCCTTCTCTCTTGCGACCCTCAACTCGCGACGCCCCGCCCCGTCTCTTCTCTCCTGACAGGGCAATTTCGCTAGCTCTGGCGCGCTTTTCGAACGTCATTCCGAATCATTTTTACATTTTTTACTCTACTTTTCTCACTAGGCCCTATAATAATTAAATACAAATCTAATTATTACTTATACATTATTTCTCTTTTATTCACTTTAAGAAAGAGAGCAGAAATGAAAAAAATATATTTTTTTTTAATAAATAAGTTATCTGATTTTTACTTTGAAACTATTTTTTTTTTTTATATATAAAAACATTAATTAAAAAAATAAAAATATATGTAACTGTGAATTGAAATACATAATGAATAGAATTAAATTAAATTTCGTTCGCCGGCACAGAAATTTGTTAATTATTTTTCTAATGCAGTATATAAATTGACATTTTAAATTTGGAGACATGTCAGTTCAGTCAGTTTGGAAAACTCTTTAGTAATGAATAATTATTAGTTTGTTCTCAACACAAGAATAAATAGGGTAGAAAACATTTGAAAAAATGTTAGACACGTTGTTATTGACTTGAATTAATGTAAAGTTAGCGTTGCTGGGTGAAATTTGTTTCGGGTACAAAAGTATCAGGTAAAAATATCGGGTCAGAACAAGTACCTGTAACAGCTGGTACCTGGTACAGCAAAATCGAGTAATGACCCATGTCTATATGGTATCGAAAAAAAAATTATCGATACTTGTACTTGGTATCGTATCGAAAGGAAAGTATCGAGTATTTTTCCTTTTTTTTCGGCATATTAGGATTCTGTCGTCGATTACAGGGCAGACTGTAAGATCAGTACGATATATGCCACTGTCTTCAGGGTAATGAACACCAGGAGGACGGGATGATACGCAGCTTGCTAGCATGGTAACACAGAGGGAATATTTTTCTTTTTCGAGGGCTTTCTCAATCAAAATACGGACTTGGCCAAAATTAAAGTCTGTCCAATTAGTTTACAATTTATAATTTGAGATGTAAGTAGTGGCTGTGTATGTTAATTAAAGGAGATATGGAAGCAGAGGCAGCCAAAAAATAAAATACTCTGAATGCTTAACCAATCAGCCGGAGACGTTTCGGTTTATTTACTATAAACCATCTTCAGTCCATTAATTGGTATATTTATGCTCAGAGTTAGTCAGGTGAAAATTAATATACATTGTTGTAAAATAGAATACTATTGTTCACGTATGTATATAATGAAAATTGGGCTTTGATGAATTTGATGGTTGTTTGTGTGAGTTTCAAATATATATTTGATAGTCGTGTCCCTAATTGAATCGTTTATTTCAGAAACCACCTAAGTGCGCTTTTTTCAAATTTCGGAAAACAAAAAAAACTGTTTTGCAGCTTAAGTATAGGTCTAGTCTTCTTCAAATATTTTTTTACCAAATCAAAAACATGCTATTGGCATAATCTAAAAGATGTATTTACCTTTAAATTGTACAGTAGCACCAAAAACACATGATTTGAAATTTTGTCGCTTAGGTGGTTTCTGAAATAAACGATTCAATTGTAAGCACTCGCAAAGCAATATTAATATTTTTGGGGTTAAATAAACAGAGCTTAAATCCAAAATGTCTTTAATTTAAATAATTAGGCCTATATTAGACAAAAAGATTTTTATTGAATGAAGAAGCTTAGGAGGATGTTAGAAGCACACTTTACTCTTGTACTGTTGTATAGGAAAGATAGAAGAAATGGTTGCCATCATAACAAAATATAAATATGATAAACTAAAGTTTTATTGTTTAAAGATTCGATTAGAACTTTTTAATGCAGTCTATTGTAGTTAATTTTACTTTTTTAAAATTCTTTATTTCATTTTTTTTCTTTTTTATTGGTTAGTAGAACAAAAATAAAGGCGCCGGGAAATAAAAAACAAGGAAGAAAAGCTCGCCCGAACCTGATCTTGAGTTGTGTTTGATACAAGATACTCGAGATACTTTTGTAAGACGAATTCCACAATTGTTCCAGCCAATAGGTTGTCTTACTGTTTGTTTGTTTGTGATGTTATTTCCTCTTACCTTGCTCCACCTCCCACTCCTTGTCTTCCCACCCTTTTTTTCGCTCCTTTCCTTCTTTTCCGGTTGCTCACCTCTTAACAATTCACATAAGCTAAAATCGATTATAAAAAAAAAATGGTGGGGCAAGCACAGAACAAAACTTTCTTTTACCTACGGTAATCGAAAGTTGTGTTTTGTGCTTGCCACACCAGATTTTTTAGTGTCGAGATATATTTAGTTTCCGTTGATACGTATATTAAAATTCAAGTTGTAAAATTTATAAGTTTGGGAAAATAGGCCTATTTATATTTTGTTACCATGGCAACCATTTCTCCTATCTTTCCTATGACGTACAAGAAGAGTAAATTGGTCTGCAAAAGATTTCAATGGCAAAATGAGAATATACATTTTAAAGAGCATCTAAAAAATAATTTATTTTTGAATTTTAATCAAAATCGTTAGTAGCGAATTTTGAGAATATTGAAAAAAACTGAAAAAATACATCTATAAAGTATTAGTACTCTTTTTGTTCAAAAGCTTATTTGCACAATGTGGATGTCTAACTTAAATATCAAATTTTAACTTCCTAGCTTAATTCCTTCATGCTTAAAATTGAACACACACAGACAGACACCCACACACAGTCATGTCGCGAAAACCACTCTTTTGGATTCATAGGACTTCAAAACGTAATATATCCATTAAAATCTTGACATCGAATTTTTAACATAAATCCAATATTTCCTCTCTCTATATATATTAAGATATATATAGAGGTAAGAGAAAGTAAAAAGGTCAAATACTTAAGAAATATTTCGATCAAGAGGGAGGGCAAAAATTACATACGTTTTCATTGATCAATATTTTTTTTACTCTTGGCCATAAAATTTTACTACCCTCATCAAAGCAAAAATTAAATTTTTAATCTCTTTTTAGTACTCGAATTTTCTCAATTTTATTATCAATCATTTCGATTCATTATTTTATCTCTTCTTGGACTTGTTTTATCAATAGGCCTTGTCGTACTTTTCTTCATGGAGTGGACTTTCTTCATAGTCGAATTAAAAGAAATCAAATTATTAAAAGGGGTCAGGATTTTTGCTTGGTAAATTGAAATGGAGCACCGGGTATAGGCATAAAAAATATGATGTGGTGGTTGCACAGCACAACTTTAGGAAATTTAAAGCTGTGTTCTGTGTTTGTACACGAAATTTTTTGTGTCGACATATTTAGTTTTCATAATTGAGAAGTGGTGATAACGTTGAGAGGAAGGGCAGAAGCAGCCAAAAAGGAATTATTCTGAAAGCTGCAACAATTTTCCGGAGACGTTTCGGTCCATTTATGATTGAGCACTAATAAATGCCCCGAAACATCTCCGGAAAATTGTTGTAGCATTCAGAATAATGTCTTTTTGGCTGCTTCTGCCCTTCCTTTCAACGATATTTAGTTTCCGGTAGTACATTAGAATACAAGATGTAAAATTTATAATATTAAATTAGAAAAATACTTTTATTTTGTTATCATGCTTTTCCTACACAAGAGTAAAAGACACATAATATCTTTAAAATATTTAATTCTGCCCAACAATCGAAGGTTAAGATTTGAATACCGGTACCAAAAAAAAAATAGAAATGAATCTGAAGTTTCCAAAAAGCGTTTGAGATTCTCAAAATACATTTATTTAGTGTTTGAAATATTGTCTATGTGTTTGTGCCTATTTTTTCGACAACGAAAACTAAAAAACTAATTATTCAATAGTTTTGAAATTTTGTATATACCTGGTACAATATATAACAACGGTGGCCAAACGGCGGCTAGCAAGCCAAATGCGGCTCTTTTAGAGTTTTATTGTGGGTCAATTTAAAAAACGGGCAAAAAATTTTTCCGCCGGGCAGAAAACTTTTTGTTCCGCGAAAACAAAATTTTTCGCAGGGCGAAAATTTTTTTTCGATTTGGCTCTTAAAAATTTTCGATTTTTCAATACGGCTCTAAGTATCACCAAGTGTGGCCACCCCTGATTTACCTTTAATATAAACCTTCTGGTCAAAAAGTGAAAAGCTTTTCTAGTGACATTCATCTGTCTATCGAGAGGGCTGTGGAAGAGGGAAGGGGGCTGGAGGAATCAATTATTTCCTTATATGTATAACACAACTTATATACATATATATAACATAGAATTCTTTATATACTAGGTATATATTCTGAAAAAGACATCTCCAAAAAAAAATATTATAAAACTGCTTTTAATCTCATAATGAGTGAGAGATTTAATTTAGGAAAATGGGCGGCACAGTGTCTAAATGGCCTCTGATGTCGAAAAAGACCTTAGGTCTATTTAAATTTCAACAAATTGATGTGAAAGTTGTGGCTGTAGATTTTTATGCAGCGACAGCTAAAAGATGATGAATGCATGCTCTGAATGATTTTTACTAATTATCTGCAAAATCATTATTAGGCTCCACACTTTTTGAGAAATATTCTATTTGTAATATTAATTTGAGTTTTTTTTTTTATTGAATTTTAGAAATCATCTACTCGACTTCATAAATACATGTAGTGCACCGCCATTGCTGATGCTGTAAGACGCAGGCCTACTCGGTGGAAGGGAGGTCCTACCTAGAAGAAGAAGAAATGGTAGATCGACGAGATTCTTCATTCTACCCAACTGAATTAAGTAAGTAGGCTATAATAATATTAAATTTAACCATTAAAAAATTAAACTTCTTTAATAAAAACAAATCTTTGGCTACTAATTAATTCAGAAAAATATGGACTGAGTCTATGTGGGAAAGTTGTGCAATATCGTTGTTTTGTTTTATCATTCTCTGGTACAATTTCGATTTAATGGCCGAAATTTTGAAATTACGCCAAAAGTCTTGAGTGAGAGTGATATTTTTTATTTATTAATATCATTAATCAAATACTAGCCACGCCGTCCGCCTCCGGCGGGCTTTGTGCCTAGGCAGGGAGGCTTCGCCCACCTGGACCACCACTAGATGGCTTAGGTCCGCTTGTGGCGGACCCTCGCCTTTTCTTAATTATGAGAAGCTCTGCCTCCCGCCTTGGACGGGTGTCTTGTTTTGACAGGGGCTTCGCCCCCCCCTGGACACTGCGCTAGCTGGCTCGGGCCCGCCTGCGACCGATCTTTGCATTTTCTTAATTATGAAAAGAAAGTATTATTGCTACGTATTCCAATCCAGTGCCTGCTTGAGGATTTGTTTACATTCACAGAACACATCAATGCAAATAATACATAGATATTTCTCTATACATTTCCTATGTGAGAAATTGTAACTTTAGAAATTAATAACACAAAAAGTTATAGGGATTTTGGGCCCCGACTATTTTTTCTGGACGACCTCTATAAGAGTGCAAAATTATGTTTCAAAATTCCAACGGGAATTTGGACAAACAGAGCGTGATAGACGGACAGACAGATGGACACTTCGCTATTATTATATATAGGCAATAGTTTCCTTAAAATAAATAGGAGTACAAGAATTTATTTTTGTAATCTAAATATTCTTACGAATCATTTCGAGCTTTTTCTATGTACCTTGTCATCTTGATCTTATTTAAAATTTATGTGGCAACTCATTAAATGATGGGAATCTATCCCAATGCGTGCTTTTGTTCAACTTAGAGTCCAACTTTTCTAAAGATGTTTTATTATTCATTAACTTTTTAACGAATTTTATTAATAATGATCCAAATTATGTTAAAAAAAGATTAACTCCACCTCTCTCTCCATTTTAATTAAATTTCTAATTTCAAGATTATTGGTCTTTTTATTACAGAAAGAGACATAGTTGAAGCTCATCCATAGTTTTCTACATGTCATTATTCCATTGTTATTTTTACTCCCGTATAGAATATAAATTTTTATTCCCGTATAGAATATAAAGAGAAAGTATTGTAATGGTCAAAAAATTCGACTTCGAGATTTTGATTATTCTCCACGTTTTAGACCTCTCTGAATCAAAAAAAAAAAAAAAATGTTTTGGTATTATGTCTGTGTGTGTGTCTGTCTGTGTATGTGTGTGTGTTAACTCGATTGCTTAAAAACGCCTGCAGTCATATCGATGAAATATATTCCTTACATTAAAATTGTAGATTTCTATCAACTTTTGGAGTATATACGTCCCTTGGAAGGAGTACTTTACCTAATAAGTTTTTTCAGAAATTTCGAAAATCATTTGTTTACATTTTCATGTTTTTTAATTACACCTGTATGATTTTTTTATTTTTTTTAACACACGCACATACATATACACAGTCTTTTCGGCAACTTACGACATTTAAGTGGTCGTACTTTAGTGTTAGAGTACTCACCACAGAATGCTTGGACCCCAAATATATATATATATATATATATATATATATATATATATATATACATAAATTACGGTAATCATATAAAGTCTTATATGGCCTAAGTTGCCGAAAAGACTGTGCATTTGTGTGTGAATGTGAAAAAAGTGTGTTAAAAAAAAATAAGGTGGAAAGGGAATTTAAAAAGAGTAGAGAGAGACGATAATGTTTGCAAGTGAGAGAGAGGGAGAGAGACATATATGTTTTCTTTGAAACAATTAAAGACACAAATAAATTTAAAAAAATGGGAATTTAAATAATAATTGATTTTTAATCTAATAAAAAGAAAAAGATTTAAATTCCGTTACCATGGCAACCATTTCTACTTTCCTATGAAGAACAAGAGTAAAGTGGTCTTCAGAAGATTTCAACGGCAAAATGAGAATATACATTTTAAAGAGCATCTAAAAAATAATTGATTTATGAATTTAAAAAAAAATCCTTGGAGGGAATTTTGAGAAAATCGAAAAAAACTGAAAAAGTACATCAGTAAAGTACTAGTACTTTTTGGCCGATTTTGTTCAAAAGCTTATTTTGAGATTCTTCAAAGGTACCTAAGTTAAATATAAAATTTCAATCCGCTAGCTCAACTCCTTCATGCTAAAAAAATCGTTACACACACACAGACACACAGACACACAGACACACACACACACACACACAGACCAATTTGCGGGACCCACTTTTTTGGACTCAGGGGACCTCAAAACATGTATATCCATCAAAATCTGGACATCGAATTTTTGACATGATCGCAATACTTTCTCTCTCTATATATTTCATATATAGGCTAAGAGAAAGTA
>JAKCPI010016705.1:0-54795 GCA_023213315.1 Euborellia annulipes | reverse complement strand
AAAATTAAAATTGCCTGGATCATTCAATCCCAATTAATATATACAGTATTTTGTCATATAAAGGCTATATGGCCTTATATACTAACGTCATTATATACAAAATTTCAGAAGGAAAATAAACTTTTTAATCGTGAGAATTCAGTTTGTTAAAAAAAGATTTTTTAAATGATTTCTATAGTCTGATCATGTCATAATGCTGGAAGGATTTAATAACAAAGGGAGCGTACAAGTATTACGTAACGCAATTTGGGGGAGGCGGGGGGTCTCGTAAAACGTTACCATGCGTTACAAGGGGGAAGGGGGTAACGTAACTTACGTACGTTACTTTACGTAACTGGTATTTTAGCGAATTTTCGTTACTTTGCGCAACATAATTGTGATTTTTAGATAAAAATGTCCATTTGAGCGTTACGTAACGTCTAGGGGGGGGGGGGCAGAAAAATGTTATGGCGCGTTACATGGGGGAGAGGGAGGGAGGTCGAAAATCTTCAAAAATTGCGTTACGTAATACTTGCTCCCAAAGAAACATATAAGCCTACATGTTTTAGTTATTTATGAATGATAATAATTTTAGTAGCTATTCCCTCATTCTCATATCCTAAATCGTGTTTTTTTCTTTCCTTTGAAAGAAAAGTAAAGTGTTTTAGTTGGTATTTAACTTCACTTGTTTGGTTTTGATGGGTGGCTATTCTTTTTTTTTCTCTTTTCATCTTTTCGAACTCATACTAAAATATGCCCTTTTTTTTTTGCCTGCGTTTTGCAGGTGAGCGCCGTCAGCAGCATGTAATTACTTCCTCTTCTGCCCTTTGTCCTCTTTGAATTGCTTTTGGAGAGTTGTATCGGATTTGTTTTCGGGTTTTTATCCTCTCTTGAGTTATGTGACATTTGACCCTTGGCTAAATTCTCAAAGAGAATTTATTTTGCATTTGTGTTTAAAAAATATCATTAATCTATACCAGTGAATATAGGCCTAGGCCTAGATATTTATTTACTATATGAGTAGGACTAATTTTCAAGTTGGGATCTTGAATTTTTTTTTTTTATTGGCTGCCTATTCTTCTGTCCTGTATCAAATTTTTTTTACTGAAATATTCAAGAGAATCAAAAAATTGAGAACAATTATCAAAACCTATTAAACGGCATTTTTTTTAGAAAATCAAGTTCTTATAGTCATTTGAAAGATCTCAGCATCTTCTACATAATTTTTAAATTTTCCACCGGAAAAACGTGATTAATTTGGTTGAAATTCGCATGGAAAAGTTCAGTTTCAAAATCAGTAAAAAATATGCTACTTACAATATCAGCTAAATCACATTTGCAACATACCCCTCACACTCAAACCTGTTTAAATTTTAAATTGAAATAACACTTGGCAACAACATAGGCTTGTACATTAATGTTTTTTGAAATTATGGACTCGAACCATGACTTCTCATTTTTGCGGTTGTCGACTTTTTTACCCAATAAAAAAAAACCTTTTAAAATGTTTAAGTGTCTACCTAGATAACTCGTCTTTCAACTTCAACCTTTATTATTTATTTAACCTGAATCCAACTACCCCTTTGTGTTTTCGTAAACAAAAACCCTTTTCATCTAATATAAATAGATGCTAGACAATTGCTGACAGCTCTAGTAATAAATAGAATTCTATATAAACTTAATTGCTTTTTACCTGTACTCTATTATTTTATCTTTCTTCAATAAATTTACAAAATGTTTCCTTTGTTCGTTAAATTTGCATTTGTTTATTGATTGATATTTTATTCATGTCAGTTAAAAATTACGTAGTATTATGTTTTCGTGATTGTTTTCTTTTTTTGTTTTTAATGAAAAATTAAAGAGAGATCTCTCACAAAATTGAACATTATATTTCAACGCTGTTTGTTGTTATTGGAAGATAGAAATAATTTGGATAGATCATATTTAGATAATTGACAATCAATAACTAAAGGAATTTTGGACGGGATTACCTGGATATTAAATAAAATACTAGCTTCTGGTGCTAGGTTTGTCTGTTTGTGCGTGTGTCTTTGAAAGAAATATCTCAAGAATGAAAAAAGCTGGAAGGTTGAAATTTCATATTTAGACCCCCTTGGCACGTGACACGAAGTTTTTGAACAAAATCATCCAAAAATACTTCTTCAGTTTTTTCGATTTTCTCAAATTTCGCTCTAAGTTACGAGGGTCCCCCCCCCCGAAATTTTCCAAATGCATATACACATATAGGGATATAGAAGCAATAATGGATCTCGCCCCCCCCCCCCCCGAAATGTTTGCTCTGCCCCGCAGCACGAAAATTTAAATTTTGGCTCTGCGAGAGGAAATAAAAATTTCGGTTCCGCAAAAGAGAAAATGTTCTGCGGAGGCACATGGGAAAAAAAAATAAAAAATTTTGGCGTCTCTAAAAAAAAAAAAGGTAAAATATTTTTACGGACGGGAAAAAATTTTCTTTGAGATCAGCCCCCCCCCCCCGGAAAAATTTCTATATAAGCTCCTGTATTGTATCAATAGCCTACTTCACAGGAAGGCTAGGAGAGAAATGGCTGCCATGGAAACAAAATATAAATATTTTTCCATGTTTATAAATTTTACATCTTCAATTTTAATATATCGGCGGAAACTAAATATATGTCGACGCAAATAATCTGGTGTGACACCAACTTACCTTTGAATTGGTAGTTGTGTGCTGTGCGACCATTCACACCACATTTTCAAGGTGTAAGTCGACGCCATATTTTTTCTACTTTTATAATTATTTAGGCTTTTTATGGGTGATTTTCTTAAATTTAAAACTGACTTATTTTTGTGAAATTTTAAGTATGTCCTCCAGAGTGTATAATTTATGACTAACTACAGTATTAAACAGTCATATTTATTTACATCAATTTTTCTAGAACAGCAAATCCTTTAACCTGGAATGGGGATAAATCAAAATCAAAAATCATCTTTATTAAAACAATTCCAATTAATTAAATATTTAATTTATAATTATAAACTCAAATAGAAAATTTTATTTTATTAATAATTCCTATATTATGCCAACTCTAATTTTATTCATTAATCAAATATGGTTAGGATGGAAATTAAATATTAACTCTCATGGCGAGTGAGTACCAAGAACAAATCCAATTAAAACAAAAGAAGGAAAAAAAATCTCTTTTTGTTATAAATTTCATTTCAAGTAGCCCTTTTTTAATTATATGAGATTAATATTTCATTTAAATTAAATTTCTCGTTCAAAGGCGGAAGTCGTGGCGAATGATGTATGATCCCTCTCTCAAGTGCACCGATCCGAACAGCAAGAAGATCATTCGGTGCATGTGTGGAAGATGGAGAATTTATATATAGGTCGGCTCTCGTATATATAGGCCAAAGCTGGATTTGACGGAGCGAAAAAATCTGGAGCGATGACGGCGACATTTCTGGTCCTTATCTAAGGCAAAAAAAAGAGAGGACAAGGGATGGCAGGCAATCAGCCCTAAAAATAACCTCCGCCCTTCTTCTTTCCCAAAGGAAAATTATATCTTTATTTTTTTGGGAAAAATGAAAAAAGGCGCGAATTCTTTTTTTTATCACAGAACTTGATAATGAAATTTGATTCAATCAAGACATTCCGATAAATCGATAATTGGAGTTGCTGGAGGGGATTATTAGAAAAGTATTTGCGAACAAAATTTCATTAATAAAACAAAGAAAAATTAAATTTAAGAATGGAAAATTGTGTTAGCCTACCCTTCCAAGTCATCATCCAAAATTGTCAAATGACAGGGACTATTAATATTATTTTTTGAAATCCCTATCGGGATCCCCGAGATGCTTTAGTGCACGAAGACACACACCTCAAACCCAACCGGCCTCTGGCCGTAGCCAACTACCGGCACCCCGTGAAGTTACATCATTTTTCTGTTTCTAACTCCTCCTCTTGCTCTCGTCTCTAGTAGTGAACTAATCCTTATTTCTGGTTCCAACCGGCTCCTTATATCCAACCTCTTCTATGCTATGGAGGATCTTTGATAGACATTTAATAAAATTAATTACAATCTATCGGATATAATGCATTCAGCGCCAAAGTTATATTGACTGAATGCATTATATCTGATCGTAATTAATTTTATTAAATCGTTGATTGTTTGGGCTGGTGGTTGAGATTAATAAATAGGAGAAAAAACCAAGCGCCTTTTTATCCACCAAACACACTATTTATTTGCAAATATTTCTGGTTGCATAACGCCACCCATCATCAGTGCAGCAAGTCAGGGACGTCATTTGAGGGGGGGGGGGCAGGGGGGCGTTTGTCCCCCTCAAGGCTTTGGAAAAAATAGAAAATTCTGAGCTTAGCCCCTACATACAAACAAACTCACACTCTCTCTTTATAAATAAGTATAGAAGATCGTATAGATAAACATATAGAGGTAATATATATATATATATATATATATAAATATATATATATATATATATATATGTTTATATGTATATAAATTAAGTAGGAAAGGAAGTAAAATTAAAAAAAAAAATTTTTGCCCCCACCCCCAAGCAAAAATTTAAATGACGTCACTGCAGCAAAACCACCAAAACCTTTTGCTGCACTGATGATGGGTGGCGTTATGCAACCCGAAATATTTGCAAATAAATACTGTGTATGATGGATGAAGAGGCGCTGGTTTTTTCTTATATTTATTAATTTTATTAAATGTCTATCAAAAAACATAAATGGGTTTTTCTGTTGGCTGAACCCTATTCATGAAGATGGTCGCATAGTCGACCGAAACGTCGCTAATAGTTCTTTAATAAAGAAATAAACATAGCTGCTTGGCATTTTATTTATTCTACTAAAAAATAAGTCTTATGAGGTTAATAAATTACATTTAATACATTAACACTTAAATTCCATCAAATATTTACATACAATAGATAATATGTTTTGCGTGGAGTAAAATTCCCTCAATGTGGCCATTAATAGTAAAATGCGGACATTTCTCAGATCCGGACGCCAAACGGGACACGTGATCCAAATCCGGAATGTCCGAACGAAATCTGAACGAATGGTAAACCCTACTTGTATGGGCGTAACTAGGGGGGTGCCGAGGGGCCCTTAGAAGACTCGTGCCCCCCCCCCCCCCCAGAAAGCTCCATGTCCCAAGAAAAATTGAGAAAATACGGGGCTTTCCAGGCCCCCCGGAGGATACCTAGTCCCATGCCCCCACCCCCGCCAAATTCTCTAGTTACGCCCATGCCTACTTGTGTGAATGATCTCAAATTTAAACATATAATTAAATATTTTTTTGTGAGAATTTCTAGGTAAAAGCTATCTATATTTATTTATTTATTTATTTATTTACATACATTGATGCTTTGCTCGTACCCTTCGGGCTTTGAGCTACAATTGTTACATATTTTAACAAATTCTATTCATCTTCCCTGTCGATCCTCTTGATCATCTCCACCGTCTCCCTATTTATTGGCTCCTCCAATCTTCTCCACCATCCTTACCATCATTCCTATTTCTCTGGAAGTCTCTGCATACTTCTGCATGCTCCGCCGTCTCCCTTTCTTTTTTGCAGCCCCTGCATGTTTTCCTCCTCTCCCCTCCAGTCCTCTCCAAATGCTTCCGCATCTCGCTCTTGCCCACAGCTTCTTCGTTTCTTCATTCCATCTTGAATCTTGCCAATATCGTTTCCTTAGTATGTCTTTCTTTATTTCCTTGTAGTATGGGCAGTATCTGGAGTTGTCGATCTTGGTCCAATCTTTCTGCATGGTTCCCTCCATTTCCGTCCTCATCATTTCTTCCATCGCCCTCACCCTCTTCGGCTCCTCTTCCTCGGTCCAGTCCATGTTCCTTCCCTAGTCCCTCTATTCTTCTCCTCATTTCCTCTCCCCATTGCGTTCCGTTTCTGTTTTCTACTCCTCTCAATATTTCTCTTAGACATTCCCTCGGAATCCTCTCCTCATCCATCTTCAGTATTCTATTCACATATTTGAGTGTTTTCTTCAACGCCACCGACTGCATTAAAAGCTATCTATATTTAGATATAGATTTTTTTTTTAATAAACTCTCTTTTCCAAACGAAACTTTTGAACGCCTCTCTGAACCCTTTATTTAAACTTGATTTGAATCTAAAATCACCTCTCCTAGATGCGATAGTTTATTTAGCACGTAGAAATCCGTCCTTCCGGCCTCAATTTTGATGAAAAAGCACCAAAAGGCATTATTCAATTGTCACATTGACAAGCGCTTGGCACAAATGGCCGAATGCACAATTGGCTGCCTAGTGTGTCAAAAACACGTTACGGCTATTAGGAGATCGTTAATTTTACGGTGGCCATTATGCGATTGCAGTTTGCAATTTTATCAATTATTCGGGCTAATATTTCCCTGATTAATTCAGACAGATATGCGTTGGCTGTTACAATGTATCTCATTAGGTGGGATCATTCACGCTTTTTCGAGTTTCTATATGAAAACAAATCATTCTATACTAATGAAATCAACTAATAAGGCTTGTCACACTCATTTATGAAAAACGCTCTATGGGAGGATCAATTAGAGATGTGATTGTCGATATCGTGTCCCCCCCTTCTCTTTATCTAGCGATATAATTAATATCAAGCCTCTAGAGTCTGATTTTTATTTAGATAATATGCTATCTCCAATCTTGAATATTACATTTATAATTTCTTTTTAATTAAAAAAAATTAGCTAGTCAGGAACGTCATTTCAGTTTTTGCTTGGGGGGGGGGCAAAACAAAATTATCGTGATATGGCTGTATAATTGATAAGTCTGAGCAGGATAGCAGCCAGGAATCAAATTAGACATAGACCTTATTATTAATATTTTTTTGATTCAATTGCCGACGTTCCGGATGCAAATTGCATCCTTCCTCAGAACAATTGTTTGACATTTTAATACAGATGGGTGTAGATTAAAAAATTTTTTTTTATTACACATCTTTATTGAATTGACAATTGACAAGAGAGGATGCAATTTGCGTCAGAAACGTCGGCAAAAGAATAAGATTTTTGTCTAATTTGATATCCCTGGCTGACATCCTCTTCAGACTTATATTGATATATTATCAATTTAAATTTTTTTTTTTTAATTTTTACTTTCTCTTACCTCTATATATATGTTAATATATATAGAGAGAGAAAGTATTGGATTCATGTCAAAAATTCGATGTCGAGATTTTGATGGATCTTCACGTTTTGAGGTCCCCTGAATCCAAAAAAGTGGTTTTCGCGACATGGTCTGTCTGTGGGTGGGTGGGTGTGTGTGTCTGTCTGTGTGTGTGTGTGTCTGTGAACAAAATATCTCAAGAACGAAAAGAGCTAGGAGGTTGAAATTTTATATTTAAGTTAGGCACCCCCCATGGGACGTGACACGAAGCTTTTGAACAAAATTGCCCAAAGAGGTACTAGTACTTTACTGATGCACTTTTTCAGTTTTTTTCGATTTTCTCTAAATTTGCTCCAACGATTTTTTTTTTTAAATTCAAAAATCAATTATTTTTTAGATTCTCTTTAAAATGTATATTCGTATTTTGTGATTGAAATCTTCTGAAGACCACTTTACTCCTGTACTACATAGAAAAGATAGGAGAAATGGTTGCCATGGTAACAAAATATAAATATTTTCCCATACTTATAAATTTTACATCTTGAAAATTGAATGTTACCAAATGGCTTATATAAGAATGCCTGGACCCCAATATGTATAATAATAAATAACGGTTATCGTTTAAAGTCTTAAATGGCCTCAGTTGCCGAAAAGACTGTATGAATGTGTGTGTGATTGTGAGTGTGAATGAGAAAAAAGTGTGAATGTTTAAAAAAAAAAAAAAAAAAAAAAAATCGAATGTACCGTACTGTCGGAAACTAAATACATGTCGACACAAAAAATCTGGTGTGACAAGCACAGAACACAACTTTCGATTACCGAAGGTAAGAGAAAGTTGTGTGCTGTGCGCAAGTCACACCAGATTTTTTTTTAATTTCGCATCTCTCAACAGAGATTAACTCCATTAACAGAGAGACAGAGGCCATTAACTCCAGAGACGGAGGAGATATTGGCAATATTTGAAAATTTTCCCGGCAAGTGGGATTTGATTTGTATAGCAACTCTAGATTCGTAAATTAATTAATTCTGCGGTTGAATTATTTTATTCCAATGAAATTTCAGTCTTATCTAGGACAAGTCGTGTTCTTCTCTATACTTACCTTTTCTGAGCTCCTGAGAGTCAAAATACTATAACTAAGTGACGTCATTTCAATTTTTTCTTGGAGGAGGGGAGGGGAAAAAATTTTTTTTCTTAAAACTTACTTACAAATAGGTAGGCTACACAAATTTGACCAAAAGATATTTAGATTAATTAATTGTTTAATTTTGTACAGTTTGTATACTTGTAGATACATTTTGAAATATTTTATTTAGAATAATATAAAATTTAAAAAAATCAGAACCCTTGGAGAGGGGCAAATGCCCCCCCCCCCCTGCTCCACCCCCCCAAATGACGCCTCTGCTATAACTATACAAGTATTTTAAAATAAAAAAGTAATAAATTTAATTTTAAATTTATTTATTAGATTAAATCATTACATTTATATACCCTGCTTTAATAACTCCGGGATGAGGTGCCCCATCAGCTGTAATTTTCACAGTTTCCATCTCTACCTTTTGCATTTTCTGCTTCATTTACTCCAAAAGCAAACATGTTGAGTTTCTTAAAAAAAAAAAAAAAAAACATTTAGTTGACTTATGAGTATAAATGAACGAAGGAATATTTTCACTTTTTTTATTAGCTGATGTATGAATAGGCTTCTCACGTTTGTTTATATTCAATCAAATCGTTGATTAATCGATGAAATATCTACTCGGTGTATTCTATTTGTCAAAATAGCCGCTTGTACTGGAGGGTCTACTGAATGACAGTGGGGCATCTCTCCAACAAAAAAAAAAAAAAAAAAAAAAAGGAAAAGGATTCACGTTGCATCGGAAAAGATGCTCTATATTATTATTATACACAGTAGAGTCTTCCGCCTACTCCGCACCGTGGGAATAATCGAACGAGGACAGAAAAAGAAGAAGATACACTAGAGTATTGCTAATCCGGCCTAAGCGGGACCGTCCCTATGACGGATTACCCGAAACATTTAACATAATGCAAAATTTAATATTTATTTCTTAAAAAATCTGTAATGACACTTATCCCTTTTTTTGCTGCAATATCCTGAAGAAGTGGTTTTTCAACAAGCCGGATTAGCCGGTATGCCGGATATCAAAGTCCTGATTAGCAAGTCTCTACTGTATCAGTTATTTTTTCTTGTGAATTTCAAATTAATTTTAATACTCGCTCATCTATGTTTAAAATTCGGCACTTATTGTTATTTTTATCAAAGCCTCTCTCGGGAGAGATGGCCAAATTTAAATGTTTTAGGGCCGGTTGCTTCATCCTGGGTGAGCTTGTTAGCCCCGACTTTTTTTGTAGTGCAGAAACCCACTTCAGTTTTATTTTTATAGTAAAATATACGATATTTCATCATTTTATTGCTAAAAGAAGTATTCTAGAAGTACATATATTTGTTATTTTACCTTATATTCTACTTATTTTATCAATAAAATGATGAAATGTTGTATATTTTATAAAATATGTTATAGGCTAGGTCCCGCTTGCATCAGATCTCGTCGCCATATTTAGCCCTGAGTTAACCTCACTTTTGAGTAATTTCATATAGATATATGGGGAATTGGAGCCAAGGTCCGGGCTAAAGTTAGCCCAGGCCCAAAGGTGGGGCTAAGATTTAGCCCTGGGATGACACGTACGAACATGTATTATGAACTCAAGCATCCTAACTTCACCAATATAAATGTAAAAAATAATATAAATGCAATATGGAATCTACCGTTTTTTTGTTATTATTCATTTTATGTCAATCAGGATTATATTCGTATATCCAGGATATATTGCAAGTCGTTGAATATACTAACTTCATCTAAGGCATTGCACATGTCTTGTTAATAAAACTATTTGTCTTCAAATTGAATGCAAATTGATATAATATTGATATTAAATATTTATATAAATATTTTCAGTTGATATTGCTTCTTGTCAGGTGAAAATAAAAGGTATATTTCTTTTTGAAATTATCTTTATTTGAGCCACACAGCTGGCAATTTGTCAAAATAGTTGTGAAGATTGGAACAATTGACTAATTGTTATGTGAACACTAATAAATCTTGTTTATTTTTTTGAAAATTTTCAAATTTTAGCAAAAAAAAATTAAATTCTTATATTTAAATGTATATTAATAATAAATATTTATTTAAATTATGGGTGATAATATCAATTTTTTTTTAATAATTTTTATAAGATGCCTTAATGGAGTTGCAAACTTCACAAACAGAACATGATTTGTTCCCCGGAAGAGGGTTTCTGCATTACAAAAAAAAGCCATTTAGCCCGGGGCTAACAAACTCACCCAGGATGAAGCAACCGGCCCTTAAGGTGCGCGTCTCGAGGTGCTAATTTTGGGAGTTTCCAGCGGCCACCATTTTGAAGCTATCGACCTCTAAATTTTTTCAAATTAAAGCTATTTAAAATAACTACAACTTATAGAAGCCCTTTTTTTGATTTTCGAAAAAATAATTTTTTTTTTTAGATTAATCGCATTAAATAAATGATATTTTAAAAAAAGGAGCTCTATAAGTTGTAGATAATTAAATTAGTAATGTGATGAAGATAGGGGCAGCCTGGTGGATATTATTGAGAAGGGTGAATAAATAAATCAAGAGCTGGTAATCAGGCAAATTTATTCGGATTAAATCCCTCCGCTATAGGTCGACGTTTCAGAGCTCAAACGAATTAAATCACCATTCTTCGTTCGGCACTATTGCCTTTTGCATGTTTTGTAGCAAAACTAACCACATCGTTCATTTATGACTAAATTGAGGGCGTATTGTTTTCTCGACACCGCATGGTCCTGAAGAAGGAGCCGTTTGAGCTCCGAAACGTCGACCTATAGCGGAGGGATTTAATCCGAATAAATTTGCCTGAATACCAGCTCTTGATTTATTTATTCACCCTTCTCAATAAATTAGTAATCATTGTGTTAAAAAATAATTAATTTTCTACCCTTAATTAATTAGCTGGAAGCTCTCAGAATGAAATGGAATAAATCCCTTGTATTCCTATGGAAAAAAACTAACGCCATCTCTTGCCGCCTCGAGTAACTCGGTAGTCAAAAGTGTTCTAACCGTTTTTCGAGACGCGCACCTTAAAAATTACTTGTGCATATTTATTATTATTATTATTATTATTATTATTTTTTTTTTTTTTTTTTTACATTTTATATTTAATATTAAATTTTTAAGCGATTGATACCTTAATAAGTCGATTTGAACGATTATATAAAATTCTCCAGACACTTTGGGGCATCTCTCCTTGAATTACTTTAATTATATTTTATTTATTTGTTTAGATTTTTGGTTTAGTATTCAATTGAAAAACAAAATTACTTTGTAAATGGTTTCATTTTGACATTAGATAGGCCTATGATTCCACCGAATTGAAATCAAAGAGTTAGTCGTTTTTAAGGATGACTGCCCTCCCAAGTAATATTATTATCAAACGATCAAACTCGTCTTTACATTCTTCTCGTGAACGAATTACCCCTTTTCTTACTCACTCACTCAGTCACTCTCTACAACCCTTTCGATATCAATCGATTTATTTGGAAAATATTTAAAAAGCAAAACAGTTAAACATTTTATTTTTTCCCAATACATCTTTTACATGAATTTTTGTGTTATTTTTTTTTTATTTTAATATATAATATTTTACATAGAACATTTATTAAGTCTTAAATGCACTAAAAATAAACATAAGTTTTTGCACTCATGGAGACTTAAATGCACACTTTATTATTATTTATTTATTTATTTGATGGCACTCATTCAGCTAATGAGGGTCCTAAAATTCATCTAAAATTTGATTGTCTAACATTCTTGACTTCATATATATATATATGTTTTTTTGAGAGAGAGAGACAGAGAGAGTTTTTATTGTTCCTCCCTAAAATTAAAGGTAATTAAAAACATTGAACACAAAATAGATGTGAGAATTGGGCTACAAAGACCAAAGTCCGGAATGGAATCATTCGAAGCGAGGCGAGAGTCAATGAGGCGTCGGGGCCAGATCAAAGGTATCTGGATATTGAACCTGGTGGGTGGGTCCACCCCCAGCAGCGTGCAGCAACCCCGACGTCGGTGTCCGGACCAGCACGAAACTGCTCTGCGAACTCGGGGTCGAGTGCAATGAGGTGGTTAGGGTCATGCCCATTGAACTTGAAGCACTCGCCACTGTTGAAGGGCCAGAGACCAAGCTGTGCAGGGGCCGGTGTTCGCTTACCGATCGGTACCTGCACCAAACCAACGTCAACCTTCATTATTTATTTTATTTTTAACTAATTAATTGTTTTTATTACCTTGGTGGTCGATCGGATCGATGACACTGACAACGTAAAAGACGAATAAACGCTGCACGAAAAGTCCGATTAAAAATTGTATAAATCACCGGATTTATGGTAGATGAGACGTAGCCGAGCCAGAGACAAGTGTCCACCACATGTTCTGGCACTGGACATCCGGGACATGCGGCGAATAAGATGTTTAAAACGAAAAAAGGAGCCCAGCATAATACGAAAGTAAAAAAGACAAGTCCTAATACTTTGCTTGCTTTTTGTTCGGTAGCGACGCTGTTGGCTGCGAGTGTACGTCGTTTGCGGAGAAATCGTGAACTGTTGAATAGAATTACTATCAATTGAATATCCGTTTTGAAAAGAGGATTTTTCTTACCTAAGGTTGAGGGTGGAGGGTGCCATGTTGAGCTGCAGCCGCAGAGTACGAGGGCGGTTCGCGGCCCCTTTGCCCCCATCGATTGAGCTGCCCTTGCTTCCGGCTCCAATTTCCGAGGCAATACTTTCGGGTGTTTGGGTACCTTGATCGCACCTCCCACAACGGGGATCAGACAAACTTGCTGTACTCGCTCCCAGGCAGCCGCTCGTTCGGACGCTCCCACATCTAATCATTACAATTAAAAAATCGCCGGAAATAACTTTGGGTTAAATAAAAAACGGAAGGAATTTTAGAACGTCGGATGCCTTTATTAGCTTTGAGATGCCTGACATTCTTTTTCAAACAGAAGACGCATTTATCAAATCATCTCTTGAATGCGGACAAAAAACGAGGACGATCGTTTAACACTTGCCAATTATTGATCACATTTTTTTTTATCATCAACCCAGCCAGTTATTATTTATTTCCTTCGATATCATCAAAAACACTCGACTACACCATTTTATTTAATTACTTTTGTTTTTTTGACTTTAAATAAATATTGACTTTAAACTCTTGAATCAAATTTAAACTGTCCTCATTTTAATAATATTTCCTTAAAGTCTTTTCGGCACCTTAGGCCATATAGACTTTAATGATTCTCATTACTTAAACACTATATATATGGGTTCCAGGCACATTATCTATCTTTTTCCATTTTGTTTTCATTTTTTTATTGCAATATTGTAGTCTCGTGTATCTCTGTTCCTGTCTAAAAGTGATATATGTATCCCAAGCTCAATTTATAGCCTACCTTTTCAACTTTGTAGTGCAATTATAGTAATAATTACCAATAAAATTTGGGCAACAAACACCCAAGCACCGGTTTTCTAAAAAAACTAAGTTTTTTTTCACTTCCTAATAATTTGTCAACATTTTTTTCCGGGAAAACAAAAATTCTATCTGGGATATTTTGGGCCCATCCCGCTTAAAAATTTAAGTTTTCTGAAATTCTTGTGGCCTTTCGACAGATGATAATCTACATTAGAAACCGACCGAAGTTTCGGTTCCGGCCAGTTTCGGCCAAAAATTCTGGTTTCGATTTTGGCCAAAAACCAGCCGAAACTTCGGCCTGGCCGAAACCCTAAAAATAAAAAGGTCGAATGATTTTCGTAACAGGGAAAAATGGGAGTGATTATTTGAGTCCCAAAGGAATACTAAAATAAAAAAAAAAGGTAAAATGATATGAATTTTGTATAGAAAATTTTAAGAAAAAGTTTAAAACAAGTTTCGGTTTCGGCCGAAACTAAAATTGAAGCCGAAATTCTTGTTTGGGTCGGACCCCTAATCCACATATTATAAGTTGACTCAGACCTTTATTTGTTTGGATTTTCGCCAGTCGAAAGACAAAAAAATCATGACGCTTCCGCAACTTATAATAATAATAATTATTATTATTAATCTAAAGTTATAAGCATCACGCATTCCTTTTAAACATAAATAATTAACATAAGAACATTAAGAACATAAATTGAAAATTAAGAAATATTATTTTCTTCAACAAATTTGTAATTTCCTGACCTTGATTTAAGAAGCTTTTAGAAAAAAAAAATATTTGGCACAAAATAGACTATTCGGCAATCTATCCCTACTCTGTTTCCAATTGTTTGTCGATTATGTCAGATTCCACTTAACTTGTGTTTAGTTATTGGATGGATGAAAATAAATAAACCAAGTGGATAGTTACTCCTCCTCCTCCTCCTTCTTTTAACGCCCTTGTTAAAATTCGAATGCTTCCCTGAATAATCTTTTTTTTATATCTTATTATGATCGCTTTCTCATTTTATACCCTTTTATTGAAAATCAAAGATTTTCTTTTATGTCTTTCTGGATTTCGATAAACATTTTTTATGATACCAATATTCAGTTTTTTTAAATTACCTGCCAGCGAGGCGTCTGGGCAATTCTGAATGAAGTAGTACACTTCTTGCTTTCCTTCTTAAAAGTTGAACAGTGAGTGTGTAGGTGACCACCATGACCAACATCGGGAAGTAGAAAGCCACCAAAGATCCGAAGACAAAGAAAGCTCGATTGTTGATGACGCAGATACCGTCTTCAGGCATTATATTCCGCGGATTGTGTAACCCTAAGAAAAAACACAATTGAATCTTTCTCTTAAAAAAAAAAAAATGTTTTTTTATTTTAAATGGAATATATTGCTGAATAGCAAACGATATGAGGAATATCCGGAGGATGAAATAACCAGCCTTTAATGAAGCACACTCTCACATCATTTTATATGCAAATATTTCTGTCTAGTCTTATTTAGTTAAAATCTTCAAAGGATTATAAAATTATTATATAGATATTCTATTATAATCAAATATAGATTATTTTATTTTACTTACGATGGAGGCCCCCTGTGTCAATCAATATATGAAAATTTAATTTTTAGAGCACTTGTTCCCAACGGGTGTGCTCCGACACCTAAGCCACGTGATTGGCTAAGGTGTGCCGCGAGATATTGAAATAACCAAAAAAAAAAAAAAAAAATACCCTATACTTAAGCCTAAAGTCTTAGTACTTGAAAAAATAAAATAAGTCAAATTAATTACTCTCATGCACTGCAGATGGTGATAATGGTCGATTCACTTTTACGAGTATTCCAGTATCCGATGTACCATCTATTGCATTAGTATTGAGACTAAAGCCCGGTAGTTAGGCAGCCCAAGGCAGTTGTCTGAGTGAGAAATACTTTTTTCAAACAATAGGCCGAACGACTCTTTTTAACAAAAGAATAATATTATATTGTTAATAAATAATCTATTTAATTCAATCTTAATAGTAATTGAGGAGGCAAGTGGCAAGGCGGGATAAATTGCGGATTTATTGATGGGAAATTTCGACAGAACTCGGGTTCGGGTCCGCTTTGCCGGAAAAAATTATTGATTGCCTCTGGGGTAAGGAAGTGAGAGATAAGCTGACCATGTATGAGGATGAGATGAGAAGGGTACTTCCAACCTGGTTCACTTTGAAGCTGCCTGATTTAAGACCGGGAAGAACAGTACCTTATGAAATCTATCATCTATTGGCAATTTTAAATTTTGTTCGTTGCCATTGTAGATTTTCGTATTGAACCATTTTGTTGAAATCCCTGCAAATAAAATGTTGTGAGAGATGTCCATAAAAGACCTGTAGTAATTTAGTACTTCGGTTATTCCTTATAAGTGTTTTTTTATTTTAGAATTTTATCTAAATAGGCCTGTTAATTATAAATCAAAAGCATTTCGAAAGTAAGAAAAGAATAGACAGGATTTGAGAAACTATTGTATTATTATTGATAATCGGATAAGCTGTGGATTTTGGATCTAGAGATAGAGTTCAAGTCTCGAAAATTTTTCAACATTGACAAGTCACTTTCCGTGGCAGGAAAGGGAAAGATAATTTCACTGCTAGGAGTCTGTGAATCACACTTGAAGACTTTTGTGGGAATTATTATTTATTTTTGGAAAAATTCAAAAATCTTATTTCTATATAATACATAACTCTACTTTTCAATATAGAGCCTACTTTCCTTATTTCAACTTGGATTTATCCCCCCCCCCCCCCCAACACATTCTTAACGCATCCAATTCATTTCAAAAGATTTTCTCTTAATACTACCAAGCAACAATAAAAAAAAAATAAACTTTCCATGTAAATGGATATTTTCAATGGAAAAAAAACATTCATTTTTTTCAGTATCTAAACAAGAGTACAAAAGAAAGTTTGCACTCAATTGGAAGCTCTTGATGGAGTCGGGAGTGAGTCTTTAGAATAGAAAAGTCGATAAAGCGAAACGATACTTTTCTTTAAAGCATATGTTGGAATCTGAACTTAATTCCTATTTAATAATTAAAAAATGTTTTAAAAGAATTTCCAAACTTTTTCTTTTTTATTTCTAACTTACCGAGGAGGGTGATGGAGCTGGAGACCAGCATACTGAGCATCCAAACCAAGGCGATCTTAAAGCCCACAAGTCTTTTAGTACTATAAGCTTGACGAGTCTTGAGAGGACTTCGAATACCGAGGTATCTACTCAAACTGATGAAGCACATGTGCATGATGGACGCACTGCAGGCCAATACATCGCAGGTCACGTAGACGTTGCACCAAGCCAATCCGAATGGCCAATATCCTGTTAATCAATTTGAATTATTCACGTTAATGAAAAAATAAAAATAAAAAAACTAGAATCATAAAAAAGTTTCAAACCACACTTTCGTTATATTAAATAACGAAAAAAAAAAAAAATGAATGCCATATTTTTATATACCGTACAATTTATATTATAGACTATACAATTAATTTTTAAGCGATCTCTTATATCTAAAAAAAACTTTTCTACTTGATGGAGTTAAAAAAAAAATTTAATGATTATAATAACACTTAATTATTTTCAGAGATGAATTTCGTTCTAGTTTAAATATGGAAAATTTAACTTTTTTAATAACTTGGTCAGAGATTTTTTTTTTTTTTTTTCAAAAACTCACCCTCTTCATTTCGTTATAGAAAAAGTTTTTAACTGAAATAATTTTCAAGACACAATAATATAAATAAAGAGAAGATAATTAAATAAGCTTCATATTTTCTAAAAAAAAAAAAAAAAAAATGAAGTTTAAAAGTCTCTCTACAACTTTATAACAAGAAAGGATTCGTTGTTCCTCCTCCCTATTGTTCTATTTTTTATTATTATTATATTTTTTTATGTAAATATATTAAGAGGTGAATTTTTAATTTTTTAATTTATTCTATTAATTTCATAGTTTGATAAATCAGTTTTTTTTTTTTGAGAAAAAAGTTAGCGTTTAGAAGTATGAAACGCCCCTAAACACATTAATTGTCACAAATTTGAATTATACCTCTCGTTACTGCTCTTCTGCAGAGGCGATTAAGCCTGAGGGGATAAAGCTTATAATCTGGAGTTTAAGACATCTTAGGTTCAAATTCATTTCATGGTAAACAATTTTTCAACTCTCTCTGTCCTCTTGTAGAAGAAAATCGGAACCCACCAATCGCAACTCAGTTTCAATGATGTCAATATCTGATATCAATACGACTACTACTACTTACAAGAAAATTCTGCTTAATTTTATTCAATTACAGACCTGCAATGTAATCTGCTTCGGACAAAATACAACGATTCCAGCCTTCAGTCCACTGTTGAAAACACTCCCTGAAGCCCCATTTTGATAGTCTGTTAAGTACAGTGAGCGCCAAAATTAAGTCCCCACCTGATAGCTAGAGCCTTAAGTCCTATATGGTATAGTATATCGGCCAATAAAATTATTTCACTATACACCATATACTTAAGGCTCTAGCTATCAGGTAGGGACTTAATTGTGGTGCTCACTGTACACCCGAAATGTTGTTTAGCTCTCGATCACTCTAAAAATGACGACCCCGAAGCTCTTTTTCCCTCCAGGAAATAGGTGGAAGTCACACGGCGCTAGGTCCGGTGAATAAGGTGGATGTGGCATCACCTTAATTCAGTTGTTTCTTGAGTCCTGATGGCGCGATGTGCCGGTGCATTATTCTGGTGAAGGATCTCATTTGAGCAAGTTGTGGTCATTTTGTTGAATTTTCCTTCTTAATGGCCCCTTCAATACATTAGTAATTCGCAGTAACAGTACGTGGCTTATCCACCACGTGATCTAGATCTAAACAACAAAATTTCGGGTGTACTCAACAGACTATAAAAAAGCTTCAGGTACTGTTTTCAACAGTGGACTGTTGGCTGGAATCGTATTTTGTCCGAGGGAGATTACTTTGAAGGTCTGTAATGGAATTTGAATAAAAGTAAGTAGAATTTTCTAGTAAAAAATTAATTCCAGGCCTAAAACTGTGAAGCAAAAGAAAATATTCTAACAAATAGGAATAAAAAAACAAATGCAATGATTCTTGAGATTAACGGTTCCCAAATTTTTTTAGCTGCAGACGCCCTTAATTTAATTATAAAGTACAATCCCGATAATTCGTATGGACATGGGACGGGCGGTTTGGTACCAATTATCGGGTTTACCAATATCAGGAGTACAAAATAAAATAAAAATTCTCTGGGACTGGCGTATTTGTATGAATAATCGAGATACGAAATATCAGGATTCCTCTATACCAGAATTTTCCAATATTTCAACCCCGTAGCTCATTTCCTGTAGACTCTAGTCCTATAATAATTAATTAGTAGCCAATTTATCACCAGGACGCAAAGTGAATGCATTTCATATTCTTTGATATTTATTTATTTTGTTCTCTTTTGCAGATTTCTCCAGTGCTATAAGGATTTAGACCTGAGAGATGGGAGGCATCAAATGTTCAAGGACCCTTCGAAAAAGGTGAATATTTCATGGTGAATGTGCTAGAGGCTATTTTGTCCATTTCTTTGACATGTATGGTTGGTTTAAGGCTCTGGTGACAATATCTTAAAAAAAATAACAATTAACCACCGTTTCTGAAATGAAATATTTTTATCAGTAATTTTATATTTAATTTAAAACTAAAATGAAATTTTTTTAACCCTTTTCGGCTATAGTTTTATTAAAGACTTGGAAAAATCATATGATTTAGTTTCTAAATGTTTTAAAATACTGTAACTAAATATTTATTTTTCAGATGTTTTCGCCATTTTGAAGTCGATTTCGCTCTTCTCTCCTAATCTTTATGTGTCTCTTCAAAAGTGAATCCACGAATTTCAAGCATCCAGATATCATTTTGGTGAGTTAGAATTTTTTTTCTTATTTTATTTTTTTCTGACCGTAAAGGAATATTCTATTATTGAGAATTTCACCATAATTAGTCAAACTATTCTGGAGATAAAACATTTAGTGAAAAAAAAATGGCGGCTAGCGGGAAAACGAAGCATTTTTGGAACTATGCTATTAGGAACTTTTTTCTTATTTTGTATATAAGAAAATCATTCCAGAAATTTCGCAGCCTATTTCAGAAACACCCTGTATACCCTATAGCGATCGTTGATCACATTTCATTGAAATTGGTGAAATCTAGTCCAACCGTTTTAGAATGTACATAATGATTGTATTACATCTTAAAAACTTGCTTGCTTAGTCCCTTTCCATTTCTTCGCGTGATTTACGCATTGCTCTTGCCCATTAAGACAAGCCATTAAATTAATTATAGTTTTCTAACAAATAATTATTGATAAATGATGATAATCGCTAATGTAAATAATAAATCATCTCATTGTTTGTCGAATTCCGATTGACACGTTCGGACTCACCTAGATTATATTTAGAAATGAAATTTGTTGAAAATAGAAATAGGAAATGAATCAAATATGTATCTATTAATTACGGAAGGTGTTAATCGTTCGCTCCCTAAAAATACCAATACCTTTTATTATGATATCTAAATACGGCTCAAAGTAATTATTATTGTGTCTAGAGGAATAATAATTAATCTTTGATGCCTAACTTAAAGGCCAGACGTTTTATTTGTTATTACAATTATAAAATTGGCAATATGCAAAGCGAGTGTAATTCCTCAAAGGCTAATGACCATCAAAGGATTGCTGATAATGACAATCCTCTATTATACATTCATAACCCCCAGAGACAAGGTTAATTATCTCTATTTAATTAACAAATGAAAATTCATTCTCAAATAGACAACAAATTCCCTTTTCTCAATCTATTGATCGAAATCTCTTCTCTTTTCAATGATATTAATATTGTCAAGAAATCGATTAATTAAACCTTTTCTTTTACTTTAATTTACTCTCAAAGACTCCATCAGCATCCTAAAAAAAAGGGGGAAATAAAATTAATTATCGTTCAAGAATAACGTTAATTAACTTGGTAACAAAACAAGTTTTTATTTTTTAAAAATTTTTTAATAAAGCTGTGTTAAATCCCTTTTAATTTTCTCTTTGTTATTCAGTTGGGGATTTTTTTTTAGAAAGCGATTCATGTTCATTAAATAAATAAATCTTATTAGATCAAGGTGGGGAATAAAATTCGCGATAATATAATAACTATATTAAAAAAATATTTTTTTAATCTTCTCTTCAAGTTCTTTTTTTTTTGAAAGACTCTTTTTTGTTTATTTTGATAAAAAAGAGAGATTAGCGTTTTAATTATGAATTTGTAGACATAGAGAGGGAATCTTTTAGCTTTTAGTTTGTCAAAATTTGTTTTGCCTACGAGTTATGACCAGGCCTATGCCCCAAACCAATGCCAATAAAAAAACAGCAAATGACAAAGGAAGTTTGTTCGTTTCCAATCTTCAAAAGCTTTTGCCTCCCATCCCCCCCCCTCCTCTCAGCTAAAGTTTATATGATGTCAGCAGAATAATTTCTAGAGACTAGAATAGAACAAATATTCATTAGCGACTTAACATCTGGTAAACATTGCTAACTCTAATAATAGGATCAAGTTGAATTAACTCAAAATCGTTATTAAATCGAAATTTGATATTTGCTAGGCTTACTACTTACTAGAAGAAAATGAATCTTAGAAAATTACTTTTCTGTGTCTGGCTAGAGCGCGTTTCTCTTCAAGATTATAACTCAAAATGAATGAAATGAATTTATTAATTATAAACACATTCAAAGTTATATTTACTGGGATATTTTTATTTGTTTTGATTTAATAAATAAACTTCTTAAATATTTTATTTATTCTTATCGTTGACGTTTCGGGTAGCTCGTTGCTCCTTTCCTCAAGACGATTAAGTTGTCAAATTTTATACTTAGATGGCACTTGACATCAATACAATCGAAACAAATAAATTATTATAGGCCTTAAATTAATTGTCTTATTTATAATTTGTATTTATTATAGCATACATGTCGTCTGATAATATAAAATTTGACAACTTACTTATTCTGAGGAAGGGAGCGATGAATTATCCGAAACGTCGACGATAAAAAATCAATGAAATCTTGTGCCAAGAACTCCTTGAAACCGTCAGTCCATCTGAGTATCAAAATCACTGATTTCAGAATAGTAATTAATCTTGGAGCTGCAAGTCCATTTAGTTAGTAGTTTCTGACATTTTGTCAGTTGATGTTCCTAATATTACTAGGCCTGGGTACCCTTTCAAGGCCCTAATTTACCCTACAAATATTAGAAGAAGACTGAAGTTGAAATTTTATATTAAGTTACCTCATATGACACGAGTTTTGCAATCTACCAAAATACATTTTTTCTATTTTTTCGTTTTTTTTTTCTCAAAAGGTCCACGATAAAGTAAATTTCAATAGTAGGCCTATTTCAGACTAATATTGGGCTATGCGTGGCCTACTCTTCCACGTTTTTTTAACAATTTGCACTTTCTTTGTAATTTCGAAATTAAATTTTATGTGCTCAAAGAAGTCCTTCTATGGATTACTAGAAACTTATTTTGGTTCCGAAATACCCATAACTTTCAAGTTATTAATTGGTGAAGTTATAATTTTCATGTAATATATGGGAAAGGATAATTACTTCAATGGATTAGGCCATTCTCCGCTTGAAATACTCAAATCAAATTCAAAGAAAGAAAGAAAGGCAAGGGCTTTCACGGGACAGATATATCTGGGGCGTTTGTTTCTATATGGGTTCAAGGAGGAGATGGTGTAAAAAGACCAAAGACGGGTAGCGTGGCTAGGAAGTTAATATTTTATTCGATTGGTAGGGTCTTAATTTCTCTAAACATTATTGAATAATATTTTTTTCTTTTGTGTTCAAGCCACTTGTTTTTTTTTTCTTTCTCGTATAGAGATTTTTTTTTCTTTCTCGTATAGAGAAAGTATTTTAATCGTAAAAAAATTCGACTTCGAGATTTTGATGTTTCTCCACGTTTTAGACCTCCCTGAGTCCAAAAAAACCATTTTTGGCATTATGTCTGTGTGTGTGTGTGGGGGGGGGTGTGTGTGTGTAGACACGATTGTTTAAAAACCAAAGCAGCTAGAGAGATGAAATTTGGTATATGCTCTTTGCACTAAAATTGTAGAATTCTATCAACTTTTGGAGTAAATACGTCACTTGGAAGTAGTACTTTACTTAAAAAGTTTTTTCAAAAATTTTGAAATTTTCAATTTTTTTGTTATATTATGATAAAATACTCTATTTTAAAAAGTTTTTATTCTTTGACATTTTTTCGAAAACTGAATAGTTTTTGAAATAATCACAGAACAAATAGAAAATATTCGTTAATTTTGATAAAAAATCAAAACAAAATACCCTTTTTTTAATGACACCTGTATGATTTTGTTTTGATTTTTTATCAAAATTAACGAATATTTTCTATTTCTTCTTTGATTATTTCAAAAACTATTCAGTTTTCGAAAAAATGTCAAAGAATAAAAACTTTTTAAAATAGAGTATTTTATCATCTGAAAATTTCAAAATTTTTGAAAAAACTTTTTAAGTAAAGTACTACTTTCAAGTGACATATTTACTCCAAAAGTTGATAAAAATCTACAATTTTAGTGTAAGGAGCATATACCAAATTTCATCGATCTAGCTGCTTTGGTTTTTAAACAATCGTGTTCACACACACACCCAGACGTAATTCCAAAAGAATATACGAGAAAGTCTCGGGGAAGTCAATCCCCATATTTTTTTTTTACTCACAAGATAAATAATTTTGTTAGATGGATAAAGAGCTATTCGATACTAATCTAGCACTTGACTTATTTCTTTAGACTTATCATGGCCATAGATTAATTTATTTTTCTATATGTTTCCTATAATTCAATTCAAATTTATTATTTCATTTTCGTGTTGCGAGCTTTCTTGATTCCTTCCCCCAGCTGCCTTAAAAGATAAAATTTTCACTGAAATCGTAGATAGCCCATTTAGAATTTTCCAAAATGACCCATATATAAAATACCAGCAGGCACTTCCTCTCTGGAAACAAATCGTAAATAACCTTATTCTCTCTTGAGATGTTATAATATCTTCTTCTAATAGAATTTCACTTGAAATCCTCTCAAGGTATTTATTTTGTCATGCGGATAAAAAAACATGTTTTAATATAAATTAGATTTTCAAATGAAAATATTTATTTATGAAATATAGCTTGGTCTATATATTATACTTAAGTCGAAAACGAAAAACAAAGCCTAAATCTTCTTAAAATTGAATTAAATCAACTTCTTCTATCATTTGTGATATTAAAGAAAAAAAATAAAGCCTGCAACTTTTCTTTTGTCACACACCTTAAAACTTTTTTCAACTGGATAATAAAAATTTTCTTTTTCTTTATTGCACTTTTCCTGCATGAGCAGAGAGAAAAATTCAATTGATTGAAATCGAAAAGCGATGAGAGAAGTTCTTTTTTAAGAGGAACTTTTTCGCAAGATAGACCCCTTCCTATTAAAAAAAAAAAGCGGAGGTGGGGAGTAAAATCAATCTCAAACTACTATGTTAAGTGAGTGAGGAGAAACCCTCAACACAGCCATTAAAAAAAAACCGATCATAGAAATGTATTCGCAAACTTTCTTTTCGTGTTTCAACAACTTGGCTAAAATATAAAGCGAAAGGGAGGGAAGGCATAGCATAATTTAAAATAAAAAAATTAGGTGTTGGCTGTGTCTTCTACACAGCCGGTGGCTTTTTAACGTGACAACGTCTTTTGCTTGACTTCAAAAAAAAAAAAATTTTTCTCTTACTTATATTGAAATATAAAGAGAAAAAGTATTGTTTTTTTTACTAGTACTTTGTTTTCATAAATAAACATGTTCAAACATTTTCATTGAAACAATATATGACAGAGGTGGCTTTTTTTTTATCCATTAAAGGCGACTTATGCTTAAAAAATGAGGTTTTTCGAGAAAAAACTAATTTTAGCGTTAATTACTGGGGATTTTTTTTATTTATTCTATTAGAGGATTTGTTTCTGCATCAAATGACATCTCATTTAGTCAGATCTGATTAGCCGTTCGGAATCTACTGGGGTTTAAAATTTCGAAAAACGAAATCCCGCCGAGTGCTCTCATGCGGTAAAATGACGTCATATCAAAAAAATGAAAAAATTACCTCTGGGCATTGGACCACTCTTTCTAAAACTATATTTAGATTTAATGTAGCTTTTATGGTCAAGAGGCTAGGCGTTACATAAATAGGGCTATTTTTCGATATTTTTACTTTCTCTTACCTATGTATATATGTAATATATATATAGAGAGAAAGTATTGGTTTCATGTCAAAAATTCGATGTCGAGATTTTGATGGATCTTTACGTTTTGAGGTCCCCTGAATCCAAAAAAGTGATTTTCGCGACATGGTCTGTCTGTCTGTGTGTCTGTGTGTCTGTGTGTGTGTCTGTGTGTCTGTGTGTGTTCAATTTTAAGCATGAAGGAATTGAGCTAGAAAGTTGAAATTTTATATTTAAGTTAGGCAGCCCCCGGGACCGGAAAAATAAGCTTTTAATCAAAATCGGCCAAAGGGTACTAGTACTTTACTGATGTACTTTTTCAGTTTTTTTCAATTTTCTCAAAATTCGCTCTAACGATTTTGATTAAAATTCAAAAATCAATTATTTTTTAGATGCTCTTTCAAATGTATATTCTCGTTTTGCCCTCAAAATTGTTTGAAGCACACTTTACTCTTGTGCTTCATAGAAAAGATGGGAGAAATGGTTGGCATGGTAACAAAATATAAATATTTTCCCATACTTATAAATTTTACATCTTGAATTTTAATATATCGGCGGAAACTAAATATATGTCGACACGAAAAATCTGGTGTGACAAGCACAGAACACAACTTTCGATTACCGAAGGTAAGAGAAAGTTGTGTGCTGTGCGACAGTCACACCAGATTTTTTTGCCTAAAAATGAGGTTTTTCGAGAAAAAACTAATTTTGGAGTTAATTATTCGGGATTTTTTTATTTATTCTATTAGAGGTTATCTTTCTGCACCAAATGACATCTCATTTAGTCAGATCTGATTAGCCGTTCGGAATCTACAGGGGTTTAAAATTTCGAAAAACGAAATCCCGCCAAGTGCTCTAATGCGGTAAAATGACCTCATATCAAAAAAATGAAAAAATTACCTCTGGGCATTGGACCACTCTTTCTAAAACTATATTTAGATTTAATGTAGCTTTTATGGTCAAGTAGCTAGGCGTTACATAAATAGGGCTATTTTTCGATATTTTTTTGCCTAAAAAATGAGGTTTTTCGAGAAAAAAACTAATTTTGGAGTTAATTACTCGGGACTTTTTTATTTATTCTATTAGAGGTTTTCTTTCTGCACCAAATGACATCCTATTTAGTCTGATCTGATTAGCCGTTCGGAATCTACAGGGGTTTAAACTTTCAAATTAGAATTTACCGCAGCACGGTAAAATAAAATGGTAGGAAAAAAATAAATGGTGAAATCTTTAGCTGAAAACTCATTCTTTCTAACCGTATATTTCCCATAATTATATCTCTTAAGACAGAAGAGTTATTAAAGCCGATAAACTTTTTCGTGCATGCCCCTCTAACCTGCCTCTATAGACACATGATTTGTAAGACGTTGTCACGTCAAAAACTAATTTTGGAGTTAATTACTCGGGATTTTTTTATTTATTCTATTAGAGGTTTTCTTTCTGCACCAAATGACATCTCATTTAGTCAGATCTGATTAGCCGTTCGGAATCTACAGGGGTTTAAAATTTCGAAAAACGAAATCCCGCCGAGTGCTCTCATGCGGTAAAATGACGTCATATCAAAAAAATGAAAAAATTACCTCTGGGCATTGGACCACTCTTTCTAAAACTATATTTAGATTTAATGTAGCTTTTATGGTCAAGAGGCTAGGCGTTACATAAATAGGGCTATTTTTCGATATTTTTTTGCCTAAAAAATGAGGTTTTTCGAGAAAAAACTAATTTTGGAGTTAATTATTCGGGATTTTTTTATTTATTCTATTAGAGGTTATCTTTCTGCACCAAATGACATCTCATTTAGTCAGATCTGATTAGCCGTTCGGAATCTACAGGGGTTTAAAATTTCGAAAAACGAAATCCCGCCAAGTGCTCTAATGCGGTAAAATGACCTCATATCAAAAAAAAGAAAAAATTACCTCTGGGCATTGAACCACTCTTTCTAAAACTATATTTAGATTTAATGTAGCTTTTATGGTCAAGTAGCTAGGCGTTACATAAATAGGGCTATTTTTCGATATTTTTTTGCCTAAAAAATGAGGTTTTTCGAGAAAAAAACTAATTTTGGAGTTAATTACTCGGGATTTTTTTATTTATTCTATTAGAGGTTTTCTTTCTGCACCAAATGACATCCTATTTAGTCTGATCTGATTAGCCGTTCGGAATCTACAGGGGTTTAAACTTTCAAATTAGAATTTACCGCAGCACGGTAAAATAAAATGGTAGGAAAAAAATAAATGGTGAAATCTTTAGCTGAAAACTCATTCTTTCTAACCGTATATTTCCCATAATTATATCTCTTAAGACAGAAGAGTTATTAAAGCCGATAAACTTTTTCGTGCATGCCCCTCTAACCTGCCTCTATAGACACATGATTTGTAAGACGTTGTCACGTCAAAAATCGAATTACTTCATCTAAGCCTTAAATAATTAATGGATTTTTTTGTTTTGAATCTTAAAAAGATGAACATAGTTCAATGTAAATGATTAATTATGCAGAGAAATGTTTCCGGATGAAAAAAAAGCACCTAAGAAAGAAAGAATTTAATGAATCCGCCATTTTGATAAGGAAGGAACATGAAAAACAAATTAACGTGAAAGAGGTAGAACATTCCTCTTAAGCTTCTTCATTCAATAATTTTTTTTTTTTTTTTACCTAATATAATTATTCAAATAAAAGACATTTTGAGTTTAAGCTCTGTTATTTTAACTCATAAAAATATTACTTTGCGAGTGCTTTCAATGCTAAAAAAGAACGAAAAGTCAGGTGGATCAGAAATCTTTTTTTTATAAGGAATCCAGTAGCTCAACAATGGAGGGGCAGTGCTGCCAACCAAAAAAACAATACCTAATCCGACAGACAGACCATGTTGCGGTACCCACATTTTGGAGTTAGGGGACGTAAAATTATGTATTTCCATCAATATCTCGACATCGATTTTTTTCATAAGTCCAATACTTTCTTAACCACAAAACCCCCGAAAGCTCCTGCTTGGTGCCAAACAGAGAGGTCTATTAAAAAAATCAAACTTCCCCCCCTGCCAAGAGAATCCTGATTCTCTCAGTAACTCAGTGTTGAAAATTTAGAATTTTTAATTAATTACTTAATCAAGTCTTATATGTACTCTGTTACGCAATAGTAAGTCAAGCGCCATCTATGGAGTTTTGAGAAAATCAACATTAAAGTTTTTACTTTCTCTTACATCTATATATATATATATATATATATATGTTAATATATAAATATATATAGAGAGAAAGTATTGGATTCATGTCAAAAATTCGATGTCGAGATTTTGATGGATCTTCACGTTTTAAGGTCCCCTGAATCCAAAAAGTGGTTTTCGCGACATGGTCTGTCTCTGTGTGTGTCTGTCTGTCTGTGTGTCTGTGTGTGTTAAATTTTAAGCATGAAGGAATTGAGCTACGAGGTTAAAATTTTAGATTTAAGTTTTGTACCCTCCTGGACCGTGAAAATAAGATTTTAATCAAAATCGGTCAAAGAGTACTTTACTGATGTACTTTTTCAGTTTTTTTCGATTTTCTCATAATTCGCCCCACGATTTTATTTAAAATTCAAAAATCAATTATTTTTTAGATTCTCTTTAAAATGTATATTCTCATTTTGCCATTGAAATCTTCTTTTCTTACTCTTGTACTTCATAGAGAAGATAGGAGAAATGGTTGCCATGGCAACAAAATATAAATATTTATATTCAAATTTTTTTACTTTCTCTTACCTATGTATATATGTAATATATATATAGAGAGCCCCCGGGTCTGGCGTAGTAGGTAGCGTGCCTACCTCCTATACCAAACGTCGCGGGTTCGGACCCAGGCAGTCCGATGATTTTATTTAAGCCATTTGGATACCAGATGGCTTAAATAGAAATGCCTGAACCCCAAATTGATATATTAATTACAACGGTTATCGTCAAAGTCTTATATGGCCTGAGCTGCCGAAAAAGACTGTGTGAATGTGTGTGTAGTGTGAGTGTGATTGAGAAAAAAGTGTGAATGTTTTTAATAAAAAAAAAAAAATATATATAGAGAGAAAGTATTGGATTCATGTCAAAAATTCGATGTCGAGATTTTGATGGATCTTCACGTTTTGAGGTCCCCTGAATCCAAAAAAGTGGTTTTCGCGACATGGTCTGTCTGTGGGTGTGTGGGTGGGTGTGTGGGTGTGTGGGTGTGTGTTCAATTTTAAGCATGAAGGAATTGAGCTACGAGGTTGAAATTTTATATTTAAGTTAAACACCCCCCGGGACCGGAAAAAATAAGCTTTTAATCAAAATCGGCCAAAGTGTACTAGTACTTTACTGATTCACTTTTTCAGTTTTTTTCGATTTTCTCAAAATTTGCTCCAACGATTTTTTTTAAAATTCAAAAATCAATTATTTTTTAGATTCTCTTTAAAATGTATATTCTCATTTTGTGATTGAAATCTTCTGGAAGACCACTTTACTCTTGTATTTCATAGGGAAGATAGGAGAAATGGTTGCCATGGTAACAAAATATAAATATTTTCCCATACTTATAAATTTTACATCTGAATTTAAATGTTCCGTACTGTCGGGAACTAAATATATGTCGACACAAAAAATCTGGTGTGACAAGCACAGAACACAACTTTCGATTACCGAAGGTAAGAGAAAGTTGTGTGCTGTGCGCCAGTCACACCAGATTTTTTTAAATTAAAAACATTCACACTTTTCTCACATTCACACAGTCTTTTCGGCAACTTAGACCATATAAGACATTTACGATAACCGTTATTTATGAATTAGTCTATATTGGGGTCCAGGCATTCTTATTTAAGCCATCTGGTATCCAAATGGCTTAAATAAAATCATCGGACTGCCTGGAACCTGAACCCTCGACCCTTGGTATACGAGGTTAGCACGCTAACCTCTACACCAAGCCCCGAGGGCCTATTCATACTTATAAATTTTACATCTTTTATTCTAATATATCGGCGGAAACTAAATATATGTCAACACGAAAAATCTGGTTGTGACAAGCACAGAACACAACTTTCGAATACTGAAGGTAAGAGAAAGTTGTGCTGTGCGCCAGTCACACCAGATTTGTTGTTTTGATTTGATTATATAAGTATATATATTTTTTTTTTTGTCTAATTGTGCAAGTAACATTAAATATAAATTTTTTTAGGACATATTTCATAAAAAATACTATTAATTATAGCATTTGGAACAATATTCCGTGCTTAACTCAATTTTTAATTTTTTGGCGCTTGACACACTAATGCATAACAGGGTCCATTTATCCTCATCAAGTTTTCAGTCCATCAAAAGTTTAAAATTGCAATGGGCTATGCAGATGTGTTTTCTTAAATAATTATTGAAAGTACACTACTCTATTTTAGGGGCTTGCCTTTCTCTTGTTTTATTCTCGCCAACCACATACATTTGTTGGCTATGTCACGCTGGCCGCAACTCGTTAAAATACCTCCGTCGATGGTATTCGACATTTATTTTGGTAAATTTCGAAAAGAACGAAAGTAAAAAAATTAATTTCTGTTTTTTAAAAATATTTTGAAACCATTTCCCCTTGGTGAATAACAGGGAATTACCCATCGCTTCTTGATATTTTGCATTGTTTTTTTTTTTTACTTTCTCGTATAGAGAAAGTTATGTAATCGTAAAAAAATTCGACTTCGAGATTTTGATGTTTCTCCACGTTTTAGACCTCCCTAAGTCCAAAAATACCATTTTTGGCATTATGTCTGTGTGTGTGTGTGTGTGTGTGTGTGTGTGTGTGTAAACACGATTGCTTAAAAACCAAAGCAGCTAGATCGATGAAATTTGGTATATGCTCCTTACACTAAAATTGTAGATTTCTATCAACTTTTGGAGTAAATACGTCACTTGGAAGTAGTACTTTACTTAAAAAGTTTTTTCAAAAATTTTGAAATTTTCAATATAAAATACTCTATTTTAAAAAGTTTTTATTCTTTGACATTTTTTCGAAAACTGAATAGTTTTTGAAATAATCAAAGAAGAAATATAAAATTTTCGTTAATTTTGATAAAAAATCAAAATAAAATCATACAGGTGTCATTAAAAAAAGGGTAAATATAAACAAATGAATTTGTTTATATATACATGTTTTTTAATGACACCTGTATGATTTTGTTTTGATTTTTCTTTTCAAAATTAACGAAAAATGTCGTTTTCTTCTGTGATTATTTCAAAAACTATTCAGTTTTCGAAAAAATGTCAAAGAATAAAAACTTTTTAAAATAGAGTATTTTATCATACTATAACAAAAAAATTGAAAATTTCAAAATTTTTGAAAAAACTTTTTAAGTAAAGTACTACTTCCAAGTGACGTATTTACTCCAAAAGTTGATAGAAATCTACAATTTTAGTGTAAGGAGCATATACCAAATTTCATCCATCTAGCTGCTTTGGTTTTTAAGCAATCGTGTTTACACACACCCCAGACGTAATTCCAAAAAGAATATACGAGAAAGTCTCGGGGAAGTCAATCCCCATATTTTTTTTATACTTTTGTCTTTTTCGGTCATTTAGTCCTTGTCATTACTTTTGTCTTGTATTTTTTTTATTAATACTAATTTAACTAGTTACGATAGACTAGGTGAAGTTTTAAGTTTTTTATTGGCGGAATAATCCACTATATCCACATATCTGTCATCTTCAGAAATGAAATCACAACTCAACATAGTACACCAATTGGACGATGTTATGCACGATGGAACCAAGCGCCATTAACCTTAATCTCAGATAAAGGGCATTTCATTTGCACAATTGTAAGCAAACCCAATGGCAATGACTTTTTTCTTGTTTATACAAAAAAAGTGCTAAGAGTAATAATGTTGTGATTTAAATAAAGAGGTAGATCTTCTTTTTTCCGTACAAGTTGACGATCTTATCTCAATTTCGATCATAATGGCGCTTGGTTCCTTCATGCGAAACAACGACCAATTAATATTAGTTAAATTGATATAAACATATTATTATACTTGCTGTGAGTATTAGATGTCTGGAATGTAGTCAGCCAAGGAAAAGTAAAACAGTATAAATTTGTTTTTTACTTTTTACTTTTCCTTGACTGACTCCATCTCTACATATTATTAAATACAATGTTCCAATTAGAGCCTACGTCGAGAGTTTATTTTTGCTTTAACTCATCCTTTTCTATTTTTGTCTATTTTCTAGTCTTTTCGGCATTTTAGGCCATATAGACCCCATTCCCATTTATTTCAAATGATTAGCAGGCAATTCAATTATTTATGCTATTGGCTATCCAAATGATATAAATAAATTTTCCCACAACTACCGTCCGCACCCACATATACCATCTATTGCAATAGAATTGAGACAAAAGCCCGGTAGTTAGGCAGCCCAAATGGCAGCTTGTCTGTGTGATAAATGCCTTTTTCAAAACAGACAATAGGCTGAACTACCCTTTTTAACAAAAGAATAACCATACAAATTTATCTTTTTAATAAACTTTAAATTTCAAGATATATCGAAATAAAAAATACCTCAATGTATTAATCAGAAAAAAATCTGGTGTGACTGGCGCACAGCACACAACTTTCTCTTACCTTCGGTAATCGAAAGTTGTGTACTGTGCTTGTCACACCAGATTTTTGTGTCGACATGTATTTAGTTCCCGGCAGTAGGGAATATTTGAATTCAGATGTAAAATTTATAAGTATGGGAAAATATTTATATTTTGTTACCATGGCAACCATTTCTCCAATCTTTTCTATGAAGCACAAGAGTAAAGTGTGCTTCAAACAATTTGAGGGCAAAACGAGAATATACATTTGAAAGAGCATCTAAAAAATAAGGATAGGTGAAAAGTGAAGAAAGTCTGCAGCTAGTTGTTTTCATTATTTTATTCCCACCACGTTGACGTTGATCCCGGTTGGGATCGTCGGCAACCCCCAGCCGGCACCAAGCGTGGGATGAAATGAAAAACAGCTGCAACTTTCTTCACTTTTCACCTATCCTTATTAAACTACCAGCTATAAGCCCTACGTATCTAAAAAATAATTGGTTTTTGAATTTTAATCAAAATCGTTAGAGCGAATTTTGAGAAAATCGAAAAAACTGAAAAAGTACATCAGTAAAGTACTAGTATTCTTTGGCCGATTTTGATTAAAAGCTTATTTTTCCGGTCCCGGGGGTGTTTAACTTAAATATAAAATTTCAACTTGGTAGCTCAATTCCTTCATGCTTAAAATTGAACACACACCCACCCACACACACCCACCCACACGACAGACCATGTCGCGAAAACCACTTTTGGATTCAGGGGACCTCAAAACATGAAGATCCATCAAAATCGCGACATCGAATTTTGACATGAATCCAATACTTTCTCTCTATATATATATTACATATATACATAGGTAAGAGAAAGTGAAAAGCTTAGTAAGCGTGTGCTATTTGGGCTGCCTAACTACCAGGCTTGAGTCTCAATATTATTTAATAGATGGTACATTTATACAAATTTACAATTAAAGAGTTCGTACTTTTACACAGTTTAATAACACACCCCTTGGCTTTTAAGCAAATATGAATCCTTAATAAATAAAAAAAACTAGCTTGGATGTGAAAGGAGAGTTGGGATAAGAATTCGGAGAATACTTTGAATATAGAATTTTTTTTTTTTATAAAATTTGCCGGATATAAAATCTCGGCTGGTCGCAGGATGAGTAGCTATAACTCTTTTAGAGGATACCAATTAATGCTGTTCACAATGTAAATATTTTAATATGCTAGGGGTTTGAAATTGAATCATCGCTCCCATGTTTTAATCCGCGAATTTAATCGGCAATTCCTCGAATTTAAGTTAAAATATATCCTGTATATGAAGCCCATTTGTGAATAACACTCTGAAAATACATGTCTGATAATTTTAGCTTTCCAGGCGCTTTATCGCAAAAAAAAACCTTTTTCCTCTCGCTCTTTCATCCCCTCTTGAAAGCTCATTCATAAAGAGAGACGACATATTAACAGCGGTTGTTATAGTTGGTATTTATAGATGATTTCACTTTTATTTTAATCAACTATTTGATTCTAAAGTTTATTTATTTATTTTTTTTTTATCAAAGTAATTTAAAGAAATCTTTTTCTTTTCATTGATTGTATATATTTTCCCCCTTTACTTCATCCTCCCCCGAGGGGAGGAAGCAGGATCTCTGATATTTCGGCTTGTTATTTTAACATTTCCATAAATCTTCACAATTGTTATTGGTTAGCGAATGATTTAAGTTTAAAGTTAATTTCAAATTAACTAACTCTTAATTACATTGTAAAGTGAAATGTACGCGTCTTGAATAATTTGAAAGTATTGATAGAAAAGCTTTTCTTTATATACGTATTTGAAACCCGTTACTTTATATTCAAAGAGTCAGAAGATTTTTAATGATTCCTTGGCTAAAAGGGCATTAATAATAGGCCAGTGGGGAGGGCGATAACAATGTGGATCGATCGAACCAAGATAAGAAGGGCTTTTTGCACAAGTGTCACAAAAACCCCAAGGGCTTGTGAATATAAACAAGTAGAAAAGTGGCACAAATGCAACAAAAAGTAAACAAACCAGCCAACCAACTTGCAGAAGCCAACTTGTCAGATCTAAGACAAATTTTTCTTAAAACAAATTAAAGGGCTTGGAAGATAGTCATAAGCCACTAAACATTAGTTTCCAGATATTGATAAATTAAAGTTGAGATGAGTTTGTGTTGGCGACGAGGTCCTGGTTCGTTTGTGTGCTGTGCGACCAGTCACACCAGATTTTTCTTGAAAATAATTGAAATTTATTTATTATATTGAGTGACCGGATGAGAAAAGGATTTTATTTATTTATTAAAATGTTACATTTTAATTATAGTTTTGACATGTGACGCAGATGACGCGTCATAAAGAGGATATACCGAGAGTTAAGAAGGATCCTCTCGAGGCTAAGAGGAGGACCGACCAGATATGCTGGTGGGGAGGACACAAGTCTCTCTGTCGTATACACATCGAAATTCAAGGGTCCTCCTGTTCTCGAATTAACCCTCGAATGACGAGACCAACACGACAGACACTGATTCATATTCGTCCCGTCCCCAATCGGAATTAATTAAAATTGAAAAAAAAAAAAGAAAAAAATCATACATTGAATACGATCGTCGGTCCGCTCAGCTCTGGGTATTAATTGATAATTTATTAGTTGGAACCAACCGGCGCAAATGGACATGGTGGGAGAAAAAAAAATTGTTAAATCAAATCGTAAATAAATAACAAACACTTTAATTTTAAATTGAAAATTCAATTAAAGAAAAAAAAAAAAAAAGGTTTATTAATTATAAAATCTATAAACATGTAGAGTTGTGTAAACAAATGCCAAGAGTCATCCCACCTAGATTTTTTTTTTTTTTTACAAAAATATTATAAAAATGCTGACTTGGGTTATAAGCGCTTTCGAATTGATTGACTACATTCCGTATTCGCCAGATCTAGCTCCCCAGTGAACATTTTTTTTTCCTAAGCTCAGAGGGTAGATTTTGGAAAGTTGTACAATCCAAAAATGTATATTTCGTAGAACAACTAATGATTTAGATTGGTTACAGAGGTTGAAACATCGTCTATATCAATTTACAAGGAGAACATGACGAAAAATAAAAGTAATTTCGAAAAAAGTATTTGGTTCATCAGGGCACATAACTTCGCCCTCTTAAGGCTGCGCCCCCACATTGCTCTTTTATTTTTTCATATTTTCCGATGCTTTACTTCGGGTTTCAATATTCGTCACTACTTTTGCTTCACCATGTTTATTTTCACCAAAAGTAAGAGAAAGTTGTGTGCTGTGCGCAGGGCCGGAACTACGAGATTTTTTAGGGGGGCAAAATTTAATTTGCCGCCCCCTCCTTAAAATTTTCTTTACAAAATTCATATCATTTTACCTTTTTTTTAGTAAATCTTTCTTTAATTGCCGCCCCCTGCCCCCCCCCCTGATATCTGCCGCCCGGGGCACATGCACCCACTGCCCTCCCCCCCCCTAAATCCGGCCCTGGCTGTGCGACCAATCACACCACTTTAGAATTTTTTATGTTGATTTCTTGTATACGTATTAGAGCATTTATAAGGGAGGTAACGTCTTACAATGAAATATTGCTTCATAAACCTGATGGCCCCCGGGTTTGGCGTAGTTGGTAGCGTGCCTACCGTATACCAAAAGTCGCGGGTTCGGACCTCAGGCAGTCCGATGATTTTATTTAAGCCATTTGGATACCAAATGGCTTAATTAAGAATGCCTGAACCCCCAATATATGTATATTAATCAATAACGGATATCGTAAAAGTCTTATATGGCCTGAGTTGCCGAAAACACTGTGTGAATGTGTAGTGTGAGTGTGAATGAGAAAAAAGTGTGAATGTTTTTTATTTAAAAAAAAAATAAACCTGATGATGGCCCAGGTTCAAAGAGCGAAACAGTAAACTTCTGATAATAAAAAAAAAATCTTAAAAATCTTAAAAAAAAAAAAATAAAGAATTAAAGTCAACCACCAACTTGTTTTAAGAAGTAAACTTGCTGAAGTGATATTGAACTAATCTCCCACTTCATTTTCCTATCGTGTATTATAGAAATAGCTTGTCTTTATTTAGTTCCTTCTTCGTGACTGTGTCTTAATTGGCTCAGAACTGGAAGGCACTATTTCAAAATAGTCCCCAGCTTTCACAACATTTCGATCTCCCTGGCGCCAGCTAGTTGAAACACATAAATAAGCAAAAAATCGCACCTTCACAATCTCGACACAAACATTTATTCTTGACAGAAGTTCCATCACTTTTCTTTTGTTATTTTAGAAATTATAGCATCTTTTATAAATGTCAATATTGATAATCTTAAAAGCCAAGCGGCCCGATGAAAATTTATTTAAATCAATTCCATATCATTTGATATAAATAAATATGCTTTGATAATGTGTATCGTAATAAATACAGTAGAGCCTTTATTCTGTATCGCTTATATCGGCCCCCCCCCCCCTCAATGCAAAAGCATTCAATTATAAAATCATTTTTATATAGATATCTATCTTCCTTTAATTTTAAGTGCAATTGATTTTTCTAAAGTAGAAATGGATCGAAGCAAGGCGCGTAGAGCTGCTGCTTTATATTTCAAGACCAATATTAAGGCGTGTTCAAAATTATTCACTAAATTTTTGTGAATGAATTAATAATAATAAATAAAAGTTGAAAAGACCTTTTAATTAAAGCCGGAAGGAACGAAAACGGAAAAGCTTATTCTAGCGAGTTTTCCTACATTAATCATATTTTTATTATTTTTAACATTTGAATAAAAAAAAAAAAAAATTCGAAAATAAATATTATAAATAGAAGCTTTCGGGTATTATAATTATTAATTATGAAAATATGTATATGAAATGGTCCTCTTTAAAATCCATTTCAAACCAGCAGGCATCATCATCATTAGGCAAAATGATGGGTCTAAAATGAGAAAAATTAGTCAAGGATAATTCTGGTTGGTGATGGTCCCGTCGAGTGGCTTGCGAGCAATTCACTTTTTTTTTTCTTTTTTACTAAAACAGATTTTAACCATTAATTATTATTATTATTATTACTATAGTACAGTAGTATTATTTTCAATTTCATTCCATAATCATAAAATAACTCAATTATTCAAGCAAAAATTATTCATGATTATTAAGCATCCTTGAATTTTTCTTATTTATTCACAAAATACAATAATAAATAATATTAATATACAAATCACATAATATAATATAAGTTATATAATTACTTGAAATTATAAATCTTATATAAATATCCTGAGTCAAAAAATTGTACGTGTTTTGACCTGATGTCGTAAATTCTGATCTGTTCTCACATTGAATAAATAAATATTGACCTGTTTGTATCCTGCCACTGATAAATTTGTCCGGTTTTCACTCTGGCCCACCCAAAATTGACTTGGTGTCATCACTTTTGCCCTGACTCATACTGTTGCAAGATTGCCCTGATTCTATACTGGCACAGAAAGTCTGTCAATTTTTTATTATTTATTAAGAATAATTTATAAAAATTTGGTGTGACTGGTCGCACAACTTTCTCTTACCTTCGGTAATCGAAAGTTGTGTTCTATGCTTGTCACACCAGATTTTTTGTTTCGGCATATATTTAGATTCCGACAGTACGGTACATATCGAATTTCAAGAAGTAAAATTTATAAGTATGGGAAAATATTTATATTTTGTTACCATGGCAACCAATTCTCTATTTCTATGAAGTACAAGAGTAAAGTGGTCTTCAAAAGATTTCAATGACAAAACGAGAATATACATTTTAAAGAGCATCTAAAAAATAATTGATTTTTGAATTTCAATCAAAATCTTTGAGGAAAATTTTGAGAAAATAAAAAAAAAAAACCGAAAAATTACTTCGGTAAAGTATTAGTACTCTTTGGCCGATTTTGATTAAAAGCTTCGTGTCACGTCCCAGGAGAGTGCCTAACTTAAATATAAAATTTCAGCCTCCTAGCTCAATTCCTTCATGCTTTAAATTGTACCCAGACACACAGACAGTCAGGCCATGTCGCGAAAACCGCTTTTTTGGATTCAGGGGACCTCAAAACGTGTATATCCATCAAAATCTCGTTGTCGAATTTTTGACATGAATCCAATACTTTCTCTCAATATATATATTACATATATACATAGGTAAGAAAAAATAAAAGTGATTTTTCTCAAGATGCAAATTAAAATTTTTTTTATATCCATTGGATCAAGAGCAGGTGCTATGGGGAGATTGGGATCGTAAAGGGTCATCTTCAAACCACAATTCTGTTGAATTTGTTGGCCATTTTAATAATATAGTAGACCTTTTCCGAGAGTTCTCTATCTTGTGATGATTAGTTGAAATTTAGAGCTCGGATTGAAGACCTAAACGTTGATTTGGACTTTTATTCAAGCTTTCAATGTTTTCGATTCTCTTATTTTAGGGGATGAAATCTTCAACTCCCCATTTAAGCTGCTGATGGCAAATAATTATTATTATAATAATTTTAGGCTCTTTAATAAGAAAATGATCAATTAATTGCCTGAAATTATTTGCTCTCAAATACACACCAACACAAATCCCCTCTACTCTACTCATCTTAAAGCCTTTGCATGTAAATAAGGATCAAAGTTGAATTCAATTTGGAACCTCCTCCTTTCCTTTGGATATAATTCCATTCCATTCTCTCTCTCTCTCTCTCTCTCTCTCTCTCTCTCTTGCTTTACACTATTTAACAGATATATTACATACATATAAATGTAATATAATAATCACAAATGGCTTTAGATTTCCTTCTCCCACTACCCGCTTACATTTCGTTTTTTAAGAACAAAGAGTTGGAGTAAAAAAAAAAATTTCTCGCTGTCATAGCCATGAACCTGTTTTATTTGCTGATTTTTTATTCATTAAGTAAATATTATATAATAGGATGATTGATTTTTAATTAAATTCAACATAATGTAAAATTGTTAATTGAATGGAGAAATTGGAGATACGTATTTTTTGAAATAAGAAAATTTAAAATTTCAACGTAGGCTATAAAAAGAAAAAACAAAATTGTTTAGCTCCATTAATTAAAGTTAAAATTGATCGTGTTCTCCGCGCTTTTGAAATCGAAATAATATTAATAAATTATTCCCCTGCACTCTAACACAATATTAAATAATAATGATGGTTGATGGTTAATTAAAATATTAAATTATTTGTCTTGTGCTATGGGTCAGAGGTTTGCTTCCCAAGCGAAAAAATCTGGTGACTGGCGCACAGCACACAACTTTCTCTTACCTTCGGTAATCGAAAGTTGTGTACTGTGCTTGTCACACCAGATTTTTTGTGTCGACATGTATTTAGTTTCCGACAGTACGGTACATTCGATTTTCAAGATGTAAAATTTATAAGTATGACAAAATATTTATATTTTGTTACCATGGCAACCATTTCTCCTATCTTTTCTATGGAGAACAAGAGTAAAGTGGTCTTCAGAAGATTTCAATCACAAAATGAGAATATACATTTTAAAGAGAATCTAAAAAATAATTGATTTTTGAATTTTAAAAAATCGTTGGAGCAAATTTTGAGAAAATCGAAAAAAACTGAAAAAGTGCATCAGTAAAGTACTAGTACTCTTTGGCCGATTTTGATTAAAAGCTTCGTGTCACGTCCCATGGGGGTGCCTAACTTAAATATGAAATTTCAACATCCTAGCTCTTTCCTTTCTTGAGATATTTTGTTCACAGACACACAGACACACACACAGACAGACCATGTCGCGAAAACCACTTTTTGGATTCAGGGGACCTCAAAACGTGAAGATCCATCAAAATCTCGACATCGAATTTTTGACATGAACCAATACTTTCTCTCTCTATATATATTAATATATATATAGAGGTAAGAGAAAGTAAAAATTTTTCTATTGATAAAATATATAATGATGACAAAAGAATTGAAGAAACTTGAATGTATTAATATTTCCATCTTCAAAACTTAAAAGTCATCCAATAAAAAAATTGAAATAGAATATTTAACGCCCTCGGTCCTTGGTGCACTGGTTAGCGTCCTGGCCATTTGTACCAAGCTTCGTGGGTTCGCATCTCGTCGCAGGCGACAAAATTTATTTCAATTGAATTGGATACCAATCAAATCAGATCTAAATGGCCTGATGTTGGAATAGACCTTAAAAAACTCTGGTGTGAATGGTCGCAGAGCACACAACTTTTGATTAAAATAAACTATGGTTATTTTCCAAAATTTTAATCTCATGTTTGGATATTTTATTTATGATTCTCTAATGGGTATTAGAGAATCCTAAATAAATGCAAAATTTCATAAGAATTGAAAAAAACAATTTTTAAATGTGTAAAAAGTTCCAAAGGGGACCACCCCCCCCCCCTTTTGAATCGAAATTAACCTGCAAATCCCCATAGGGATTTAACTCTATGGAAGGCGGAAAGTGAATTTGAAAAATCTGAAATTCATCAATAAAGTGTACTTCAAACAATTACACGAAAAATTTTGCTGATATACATTTTAAAGGGCATATAAAAAATAGTTTATTTATATGAAAGTAAACAGACAGACACACACAGAGCAATTTGCGGAACCCACTTTTTTGGACTCAGGGGGTCTCAAAATCCGTCAAAACCTCGATGTTTTTGACATGATTGCAATTCTTTCTATATATTTAATATATACCTAAGAGATAGTAAAAAAAAATTTTAATAATTTGGCTTTCAAGATGGACAATCTTTCAGAAAGCGTTATTGAACAAATAATATATCTGATTCATAATACGGAATCAATAATAAAAATCAAAATTTATCAAAAAGTTATTATATCGGCAATGTCAATAATTTTTAATATAATTTTAATTATCTTAACCTCGCGAGGGGGGGGGTTATGGTAATTATTTTAATTACGAGTATAAACAGTAGTGTACTAATTTTAATTAATATTTTAAAGACAAAATCATTTAAAGTTGTCTCACTATCAGAGACAAACCGCAGTAAGCAAACTAGTTTTTCGCCAAATAATTATGCGTATTAGTCGTTTTACTCTAAATATTTTGACGTCAATGTAATGACATCATCTTTAGTACAAACAACGGTTGTTTTGCGAATGGCCATAAATTTCCATCCAATATATAATATTAACATCGAAATATTTACAATAAAACCAAGTACTAAAAACTCGTATGAATACACAAAGTATTTTTCCTTTTCCCGAATGTTCTGCAAAAAAAGCTACCTAATATCGTATTTTACGGACTATAAGACGCACCTTAATTTTTAATTTTTACTTTCTCTAAAAGCTAATTAATTAGGTATGAAACAACCGGCTCTCCTGTTAGGCATTTTATGGTTAATAATTAACAAACAAATGAACGCATATCTATGAGACTATTTTTAATCCCCCCCCCCCCTGGTTGCGTCACAAGTAGAGGAGAAATAAAATTTAAATTTGATTTCATAAAACTTTTCAAATCTAATCGAGAAATGATAATGTTATTATTTTGATTTATTTATTCACTTAAAATCATTTATAAAATTAACCCGAAACTCACGGCTTAATCTAATATTTATTTTGGAATATAAATATGGACTAAATGCTACTACCAGCATAAATTGAAAGCATTATTCATTTATAATTTAATTTATTATTTATTTAATTCGAATTTTATTGAATAATATATAATTCATACGTATATTAAATAAAATAGGACCTAGTCCTCATGCAAGTATATTTACACTGAAAGAGTCAAATAATTATGCGTTATTTTTGTCAAAAATAATTACAATAAATATAATTAAAGGAGAGAGAGAGAGAGAGAGAGAGAGAGAGAGAGAGAGAGAGAGAAAGAAAGGATTCCCTTGCAGAATCTCCGGTTTCATTATTCAAAAGGAAAATTTAGCGAAATAATCTTAAAACATAATTCATCAGACTAAAAAATAAATTTCCTCTTGTCTTTTGGGTTCATAATAAATTTTATCTGACGTATATAAGAGACGAAAATTAGGAGATTCCTTTTATCTGGCAAAGTGCTAGTAATATGTTATTTTAGATCAAAATCTACGGAAACTTTTTACTTTCTCTTACCTATCTATATGTTAATATACAGAGAGAGAAAGTATTGGATTCACTTGAATCTGAGTAAGTGGATAGTACTTGAGAATGGCTGCAGAATAAGCAGCCGAAACGTTGGACAATATTTATATTTTAAATAAGTAATTAATACAAATGTGGTCTATAATTAAAAACTCCCATAATTTTATTTCAAAAATTCGATGTCGATCGAGATTATCATGGAAATATTGGATACATGTTTTGAGCAAAATTGTCTGTCTGTTTCTAAAATAAATTATGTAGGAAATGAGCTACAAGGTTGAATTTTTTTATTTAAGTTCTGGCACATAATATGAAACTTTTGGCTGAAATTGGCATGAAATTGGCCAAAAAGTACTAGTACTTTACTGATATGCTTTTTTAGTTTTTTTTTCGATTTTCTCAAAATTGACTCTAATGATTTTGTTGAAAATTCATAAATCAATTATTTTTTAGATGCTCTTTAAAATCTATATTCTCATTTTGCTATTGAAATCTTATGAAGACCACTTTACTTTTGTACTTCATAGGAAAGATGGAGAAATGGTTGCCATGGTAACAAAATGTAAATATATTTATTAAAGCTTTTGTGGCCTCCGGGCTTGGTGTGGTTCGTAGCGTGCCTACCTGCTATAACGAACGTTACGGGTTCGGACCCCAGGTAGTCCGATGATTTTATTTAAGCCATTTGGATACCAAATGGTTTAAATAGAAATGCCTGGACTCCCAATAGATATCATCTCATATATAACGGTTGTCGCAAAGTCTTAAATGGTTTAAGTTGCCGAAAAGACTGTGTGAATGTGAGAGTGAATGAGAAAAAAGTTTAAGGGTTTCAAAAAAATGCACCGTACTGCCGGAAACTATGTATACATCGACACAAGAATCTGGTAGGACAAGCACTGAACACAACTTTCCGAAGGAAAGAAAAAGTTGTGTGCTGTGGGACTAGTCACACCAGATTTTTTCATTTGAATTAATTATCAGTTTATGTTATTCGATTAGCGTGGAAGGATTCTTTTTCTTGTTTCTCGTTTGCCGGAATGTAAATGAAAGTAATTTCAATTATCAGAGCAGAATTCTTTATTTGTGAGGTGGCGGTGCGCATTTTAAATCGTCTCGTATTGGAACACCTTCAGAGTCTTAAAATAAACAACTATCCATGGATTCTAATTGTCAATTAATTTAAGTTATGCGGTGTTAGTAGAATTTTTTTGAAAATCCTGTGTCCCATCTTTCATTGTGATTGTTTGAAGTCCTGGCTCTTCTCCGTTAGCCTTGCCGCGTGTGTTCTCGAATAAATAAATAAATTTAAATTTCTTTTTGTATTGTAGGGGAGGCTAAGTGTTTATTTAATAGGCAGTCAATTTTCAGATATTTTTTTTTTTATTTAAATCCTCGGGAATTCGATTCGGATTCTTTCGCCTCTCTTGTGAAAACATTCCACTGGGATAATGTAATCATTATAGTTACTCAATGCGATTTATTTATTTTAAAAAAGTTACAAAAAGAAAATACCATTCAATAATAAAGAATCAATGTAAAGCTTTTACGTAAAAAAAAAAAAAAAACAACAAATTTGTTAATTAACAAATCTGATTCGTCAAATTTTACATCTTTAAAGCATTAAGATGATGTCAAAAGTCAGTGTTTAGAAGCAACATAAACAAGAAAAGTAAAAAGAGACGTTCTGATATCTGATACCAACTGAGTTTCTCGTGACGTTTTTTGTTTCATGGACTTCGCTATTCACGTTTATGAGAATTTTCCACAATTGATCATTCATGTTTCACGTACCTATTTTAATTACTTGTTCTTTTTTTTTCTATTGTTTTGCGTTTGACAACAAATTGAGTTTGCATTTTTACTTTTTTTATTCCATCTTTCATTTCTCAGATGTCGTCAAAAATATTGAAACTTTAATTGAAATGAAAATTTAATTAATTATATAAAAAAGGATTGGGAAAATTAAAATAACGATGAAATAAATAAATCTATTGAATTTATTTATTTATTTTTAATTATTAGAACAAAAAAATCTCCATTGAATTCGATTTAATCAATTTATTCAATTTTATTTATAAATATATTTTCTATTTCACCTTGTGCTTTTTTTTTAGAATGTAAAACAAATTATAAAGTTTTGTATCAAAGAATGTCTTGGCAGGATGAATGCAAGTTGTATCCTTTCGGTTGGGGATGTCGGTATTTATTTATTTAGAAAGGCGCCATTGGTTGAGGTGTATGTGCAGGAGACCATTGGGCTTGTTTACACCCTGCTAAGTGAACCTGGTAAATATTTAGACGCGAGCTACGTAGAGTTAAATATTTAGTAACTGTCAATGGTGTTAAAAAAATAAAAGATGAACAGGGTCCAAATGGCACCTGATCAAGAAGTGCGTGCGGGCGAAGATGAATGGACCCGGGGCTTGAGGTGAGAGATATGTGAAAACGAATCGACCTCGAGCTTAAAGGAGCTGGATAAATATTGCCCTGACCGTGAGCCAAAAAATTCCTCTTCGTTCATTATATTGTTTTTGTTTAAAAGATAGGTCAATGTTATTTGTTTGAATTCTTAATCTACTTATGTTTGTTGGCTGGGAACGATTCTCAAGCAGAAATTTGCTTAAAACATAATTGCTCCTAAATCGTACGTTTATTTTTCCTCGTAAACTGTATGCATTATTTGTTTAATGTCTTTTTCGGCATCTGAGGCCATTTAGACCTCGTCTCTATTTATTTCCTTGATTTCAATTAAAATAAATTCTTTCGCTTGGGACGGGATGCGAACCCTAGACCTTTGGCACCAGAAACCAATGAGCCATAGTACGATAATTAAAGGGGCATAAGCAGGTATAAAAACCATTTTCTACTATCATAGGTCTTTTTCGGCACCGGAGGTCATTTAGACTCCGTCTCTATTTATTTCAATTCATTGGTAGCCAATTAAAATTGAAATAAATTGTCGCATGAGACGGGATGCTAACCCGCGACCCTTGATGTAGAAGGCCAGCACGCTAACCCCTACGCCAAGATCCTAGGCTAACTTTGTTCTTCTATCGACAATTTATTAGTTGATGCCTGTTTTATACGTTTCGTGAAAATGTTCTATTGATTCAATTTAAAAGTTTAACAGAATCAACTATTTATAGATTCATGCAAAGTAGATTAAAGGCAACATATTTTGTGATTATTTTTTTGTTGGATCATGAACACACTTCCGGCAGTTGAATCTCGGATCACGGCCTATCAGGGAAACTTTTGCACCAAGTTAGCGGACACTTGACTTAAGATTTCACACTTTCTAGAAGAGAATGAATTCTTTTATTTTAATTTACCAATTTTACGGAAAGATTACAATATAGGTATATCAAAAAATTGATTATATCATTGGCGTTCAACTGAAACACCCATCCAGCGATGGATCGCTGTTTAGCATTGATTGATTGATTGGTTACATTGTTCTTGTAGTTATTCTTTTTCTCCTTACATCGCTTTTCTTCATTATTTTTTAAAAAGTTTTTACGACCCCCCCTCCCTTAATCGAGAAGTTAGACGTGACAAATGTGGTGTTGACAAATATCAATATTACAAGCCAAGGGGTGTTGGTTTGGACCTTCAGGCCGATGAATCTATCTATATATATATAATTCGCTAAAGTCCGTTTGTCTGTCTGTCACGCTCTATTTAGACAACTTGTCGTTGGAATTCTGAAATGAAATTTTATATGCATAAAGAGGATCTTCTCGGGATTACAGAAAAATTATTTTCATCCCGAAATTCCTATAACTTTTTGAGTTATTAATTCTTAAAGTTATGATTTCTCCCATTGGAAATGCATAGAGAAATATTTATGTATTCTTTTCATTTGTGTATTCCATGAATGTAAACAAATCCTCAAGCAGGCACTGAATTGGAATGGAATAATAATAATTTTCTTTTCATTATTAAGAAGAAAAGGCGAAGCCCTCGGGGCTTGGTGTAGAGGTTAGCGTCGCAAACGTCGCGGGTTCGGACACCAGACCGATGATTTTATTTAAGCCAATTGGATACCAGATGGCTTAAATAAGAATGCCTGGACCCCAATATGTATATTAAATCAATAACGGTTATCGTATAAAGTCTTATATGGCCTGAGTTGCCGAATAGACAGTGTGAGTGTGAGTGTGAATGAGAAAAAAGTGTGAGTGTTTTTTTTATTAAAAAAAAAATGGCGAGGGTCTGCCGCAGGCGGGCCCGAGCTAGCTTGCGGGGGTCCAGGGGGGCGTCGCTGCTAGAATTTATTTAAATCATTTGGATCAAATGAAATGTGCCCGGATAATTTGTATCGTAACAAATATATTTCTGTATCGTTTGGCGAAAAGATTAAAAAAAAAAAAAGTAATTGACAAGTTCCTTTTCTAGGAAGTGCTATAATCTCTGATGAATTTTTACCATAACACGAGTTTAGCTTCAATTCAGGATTAGATGCTTATCAACTGCTTAATCCCTCAGCTAATCGACTACTCATAAATTATTATGGCCTATATAAATTCAAAAAACATTATCTTGTGTACATATTTTGTAGATTATATAATAACGAAATTAAACATCTGCGTTTTCATTAAATATTTACTAAATTAACGATTCACATTTGTGATTGTTTAAATAATTATAAATAATAATTGTTTCCTTTCATAGAATCATAGCTCTTTTATTTGATTGACTAGGCAATTAAGATTTTTAAATAGATTAAAGCAAGATTTAAACAGGATCTCTAAGCTAAGCAAAGATCTCTCTCTCTATTCCGAGCATTTGTTTACCGGGATAAATCTGGACCACTTAGCCTTAGGCGATACGTAGCCGGCCGGCCGCCCTTTAAATATTTGCCAATTTCTTGGTCATATTGTGTATTTCTCCAAGGTCCTTCGAATATTTTCCGTTAATGCATTAGGCTTAATCCTAGCGAGTAGATTAAAGACCAGCGACGACCGCAAACTCTTGGTTTGCAGCCCTCGGGGCTCGTTTACATTCCCAAAAGGATTTCTATCTCTAAAATTCGACCCTACATTAGAAGACATTCTCAATTACTTTTAAATAAAAAAAAATTGACCAATATTAAATCAAATTTCATTAAGGCTTTCTAAATTCAAAGCGAGTGATTTTTAATTAGCATTCCGTAGACATTTCCTCGCCAGTGATAAGCTTTTTATCAGCTCTCCATGTAATCATCCTAAAATAAACAATGTCTTCTGGGGTTCGCGTTGGTGGATTTATGGTACATCAATATTAGCTCAAGTTTTCCTCTTTCTCTCTATATTTATTTATTCGACTCGCCTTCAAAAGAGAGACAAGCTCATTTCATTCGTTTACTATTATACTCATCAATGGGGCAGTTTGTCTTCTAATGAACTGAAATCGCCTTTGAGTTATTTTTTTTTTCTTGCGCCCAGTATTATTATATTTTTTCGCTGGTACATTTATCACTGTCATTCTACGGATATCCGGGCATTGTGGTTGCATTGTCAACATCACAAGGAGCCTCCCCCCCCCCTCTTCCTCCGATTCACTCAACATCTCAGATGCTGATCCTCTTGTGGAATGAATACCTGTGATCTATGCTATTGACTTGCAAATGGAACATGCCAACTGACATCTAAAGATTCCAAATGCAAAAACAGCTAATTAAACAAAAAGTTACAAATTCCAAATGGTGGGCAATTAACGTTTACAAGCATTTAATTCCGAGAACTTTATTCAACTTTGAATTGAATATCTCATCAGTGATTAAATTCAAATCAATATTCAGATTCCGTCGGTTTTTAAAATAATTAATCTTACATTTAGGAATGATAATTAGATTAAATAGCGCCGTGAATTATCATTAAGATTTATTGATCTCTGCTTGACAAGTTGTTCCTTTCGATATTACAAAAATTTTACTTTCAAATCAGATTTTTTTTTTTGCTTTTAATTAACTCTTGTCTCTGAGCCCTTTTTATAATTATCAAGGTTATTAAGTTAATTTTAGGGTGTTAGATAGCCACGATACTTTAATAACACATTTTTTGAAATTCGTTTTAACGAGTTTATTAATTTTAATTTTGTAATTATTTAATTAATCTTTTTTTTATTTTTGTCTTATTACCCAGTGAATTTTCGACAAAGACAAAAAAGGTATAAATAAAGAAAAAATAAATTATATACATAATCCTACATATTAATATGATTATTTGGACCCTGTTATGCATTAGTGTGTCAAGCGCCAAAAAATTAAAAATTGAGTTAAGCACGGAATATTGTTTCAAATGCTATAATTAATAGTATTTTTTATGAAATATGTCCTAAAAAAATTTATATTTAATGTTACTTGAACAATTGACAAAAAAAATTATATATATTACAATTAAAACAAAAAACTTTAATGTTAATTTTCTCAAATCTCGGTAGCTGGCGCTTGACACACTAATGCGTAACAGGGTCCATTTATCAGAATGAAATTTGGGAGCTCGAACGCAGGTCTCTCACTTTCTGGGCAAGTGCTTGTTTTTAAAGATTTCCCGCGTTGTCATAAATTATTAAATACAAGCCGCGCCACCCGGCTTCGGCGGGCTTCGCGTCTAGCCATGGCCTGCACACCTTATCTTAAACATGTCTCGAGATTTTCAGACTTAACAAATGCATTCTCATATTAAGATTTTTTTCACTCGAAACATTAACAAGAATATTTTTTCATTTCTTATAAAGTATATTAAATACAATTTATAAAGCGCAAGCCATTCACTTCAGGTGTATTGTGTATGTATGTAAGAGAGGGAAATTTGAAACTTTAAAATTTTGCAATTGCTTGTCGAAGCCAAGTTTGAGAACACAAAAAGTGACGGAAATAATCTTCTCTATTTAAATATTTAATATATGCGAAACTTCTATTCTAAATGATATGAATTTCTAATTATCTAATTATTCTAATTGATATGAATTTCATCCTTTATTGAAATTTCGGTGACCTCGCACAGGGGCCCACATCTTGTAGGTACGTGGATGGCGACCACGAGCTGCCCGAGCTGGGACAGACAGTCTTTCTGTTCTTTGTATGTCTGTCTCTTCCTTCCTATTTTCAATAAGCGTCAGACCGTGCGACGGGCCGGCCTGTTCTATCTTTCTCGGTCTCAAAAACCTATGATAGGACTGGAGGGAAATGGTCAGGTCCGCCGACCCCGCATAGCGGGAATAAGGCGAGGACAGAAGAAGAAGATAGAAATTTCGGTGTCCATTTATCGCCCTTTTTCATGAAATCAAAAGGTTTCCTCAATCGTGGTGTTTATTTATTATGCATCTAATATCAAGAGCCTATATATAATTTTTTTGGGAGGGGGGAGGCGAACTTATATTTTTAAAAAACCTCCTTCCCCATAGGCCTACACAAAATTTTTTTTTAAATTCCAATGAAATTGTTTTTTCACTAGATTGCTAGTGCTTGCTCTAAGGGATAAATTCTTAAACAATTTTTCTTTTGCAGGTTTCTCCAGTACAATTGTGTTCAGTGCTCAGTGTCCAACGTTCGGTAGTGCAACCGGCCATGACATCAACTGAATCAGCTCTACGAGTGCCAGACAAGGAGCTTCAAGCCACCAAGAGGTGAATATTTTATACTCTAAACTTCTGGACTTGTTAATAACGTTAAAATAATAATTTGGCTATATCATTACCTCCTCACATATCTAACTAAGCCTTCCGATTGCCTAATAGCAAAATTATTATTTTAATGTTATTAACAAGTCCAGAACAACATATGCATAAATATATTTATGTAAATTTACATATGACAACTCCTGATTGCTTGATAATGGTCAAATAAATTTCGGCCGAAACGTCGCGAATATCTGGGAGTTTCATTCTTTTTGGAGACGCTCCTTCCTGGACCTCCTGCCATTCTTCTAAGATATAAATCACAGCCACTTCCACACTCGAGAAATAGAATAATGTTTATTTTAATTAATTTGCATTTAAAAATCTTAAACCTCTTTTGTTGACCCATTTGGGAATCTGATGTTTTTGTATCTTTGAGGATGGTTTTGAAGGGAAGGGTTGCCTTTTCTCCAGGAATAGCCTGGAGGCTCCAAATTGCAATCCTTTGAGGCTAGAGACCCACAGATCTGGTGTTGACGGGGTCAGAAATACTCTCTCTATTGTCTTCGTATTATGTCTTAGAATAGGTAGGATCTCTTACCCAGGCTAGCCTCCGGACTCGTTTACTCGTCCAAAAAATCAAGTTCACCCTCACTGTTATGATTTCTTCAGACTTTCGTCTTACGGAAATATATTTTAAAAAATATATATTTAGGGCAAGTAAGCCAAAGTTAATAAACAGTATATAATAGAAAATTATTATTATTTTTGTTATTTTCCCTGACTACATATTTTTTTGTAGTAAATTATATAGGGAATATGTGAATGTGAAAAAAGTGAGAAAACATTTTTACTTTCTCTTACCTCTATATATGTTAATATATAGAGAGAGAAAGGATTGGATTCAGGTCAAAAATTCGATGTCGAGATTTTGATGGATATACACGTTTTGAGGTCCCCTGAATCCAAAAAAGTGGTTTTCGCGACATGGTCTGTCTGTGTGTCTGTCTCTGTGTGTATGTGTTCAATTTTAAGCATGAAGGAATTGAGCTACAAGTTTGAAATTTTATATATAAGTTAAACACCCCCCGGGAGCGTGAAAATAAGCTTTTAATCAAAATCGGCCAAAGAATACTAGGACTTTACTGATGTACTTTTTCAGTTTTTTCGATTTTCTCAAAATTCACACTAACGATTTTGATTAAAATTCAAAAATCAATTATTTTTTAGATACTCTTTAAAATGTATATTCCCGTTTTGCCCTCAAAATTGTTTGAAGCACACTTTACTCTTGTACTTCATAGAAAAGTTAGGAGAAATGGTTGCCATGGTAACAAAATATAAATATTTTTCCATGTTTATAAATTTTACATCTTGAAGATCTAATGTTCTTAGCCCTCGGGGCTGGCGTAGAGGTTAGCGTGCTAACCTCGTATACCAAACGTCGCGGGTTCGGACCCCAGGCAGTCCGATGATTTTATATAAGGCATTTGGATACCAAATGGCTTATATAAGAATACCTGGACCCCAATATGTATAATAATAAATAACGGTTATCGTCTAAAGTCTTAAATGGCCTAAGTTGCCGAAAAGACTGTGTGAATGCGTGTGTGATTGTGAGTGTGAATGAGAAAAAAGTGTGAATGTTTTTAAAAAAAAAAAAAAAAAAAAAAAAAAATGTTCTGTACTGTCGGAAACTAAATACATGTCGACACAAAAAATCTGTTGTGACAAGCACAGTACACAACTTTCGATTACCGAAGGTAAGAGAAAGTTGTGTGTTGTGCGCCAGTCACACCAGATTTTTTAGAAAATAAAAGGTAAATATTAATAAATAAACCAAAATTCTCATTTTCTCAATTAACTGATTAATGTTAATACTAATTCAATTTTTTTTTTCGTTATGTATGATTTTAACACGACTAATTTATTTTTTTATTAATTTCGATAAATAATGATTCAAGAAAACTAACAACGAGATGAGCGGAAGTGTGATGTGCTTAGTTACATCAGAATTAGGCTAGAATTGAGAAAAGGAAAAGATAAAATTTTAATTTGATTCATAATGTTAGACTGAAACACCTTCGGAATAATAATTGTTTATATTTGACCTCAACGTGCTGGGATTAAAAGAGATAATAGCGTTATTTTAGCTAGCTTCATAAATGGAGAAAATATTTCTAACGATTACCAATCGAGGTTTTATCCTTTTTATTTCACAATTCAATTTAAAACTAACCCACAATTACCCGATTTTTTTAAGCCAGAGAAGTTTATTTTCCCATTTTATTTTTATTTTTCTGATCATTTATAAAAAAAAAATATCTACTTTTGAAGCGATCATATAAATCAATCCTCGTGTATTATTTTATTGTTGTTTAATGTATACTCGTTAAATTGAAATTTTATCGAGTATCACTTGCAAAGTATTTGCCTTGTCAGACAGTCTTCGCTTGACGCATTAAACGAATAAAGCTTGGAAACATGGAAAGCAATCAATTTGAATATTTTTTTTTTAACGTAAAAGTGTGGGGGTATTTTTCAATTTTAGCCTCATTGGCATGCTGTCAACCAGCCCGAAACTCTCTCGATATATTCATTCATTCATTCGCCACTATATTTTTGCAATTAGATTGATGCCCGTCATCTTGTGCCAGGAATTATATTGCAAACATCAAAGCTTGTTCAAATTTTATATAAAATGTCTCTCTTTTTCTCTTTTTGCTCACCTCATATTTTTTTTTTTTTTTTTTTTTTTTTTATTATCGAATTCGGAAGTGACTTTAAAAATTTGATCGGGGCTCAATTCAACCAGAATGATAACCATGTCAGATTTTTTTTTTGTTGAATACACGAACAAAAAGTGTATTGTGTTACTGGATTCATTAACAATAATCAAAAAGCTCTCATTTTTTTTTTTTTTTTTAGATAATTCCTTGCGTTTAATCAACGTATTTATTTATTGTGAATTAATCTTCTTATATGGATTGGAACATTCTCTATTACATATACGAACAATGATATAAAGCGGTTTAAAAAATCTGGTGTGACTGGTCGCACAGCACACAACTTTCTCTTACCTTCGGTAATCGAAAGTTGTGTTCTGTGCTTGTACAGATTTTTTGTGTCGACATGTATTTAGTTTCCGACAGTACGGTACATTCGATTTTCAAGATGTAAAATAATATTTATATTTAGTTACCATGGCAACCTTTGCTCAGGGGCCCACATCTTGTGGGTACGTGGATGGCGACCACGAGGTGCCCTAGCTGAAACTGGCAGTACTTCTTTTCGTTGCATGTCAGTCTCTTTCTTTCTATATTTTCAGCAGGCGTCAGGCCGTGTGACGGGCCGGCCTGTTCTATTCCTTCCCGGTCGCAAAAACCCCCTCCGCGGAACCCGCACTTCCGCCGACCCCGCACCATGGGAATAATAATGGCGGCCCCCCCCCCACCTTTCTCTTCTTTTTTTTTTTCCCTTTTTTTTTTTTTCCTCTTAATTTAGGATAGAAGAAGATTTATATTTTGTTACCATGGCAACCATTTCTCCTATATTCCCTATGAAGTACAAGAGTAAAGTGGTCTTCAGAAGATTTCAATTGCAAAATGAGAATATATTTTTTAAAGAGACATCTAAAAAATAATTGATTTATGAATTTAAAACAAAATCGTTGGAGCAAATTTTGAGAAAAACGAAAAAAAACTGAAAAAGTGACATCAGTAAAGTACTAGTAGTCTTTGACCGATTTTGATTAAAAGCTTATTTTCCCGCCCTAGGGGGTGCTTAACTTAAATATAAAATTTGTACCATCTAGCTCAATTCCTTCATGCTTAAAATTGAACACACACACACACACACACACACCCAACAGACCATGTCGCGAAAACCACTTTTTTGAATTCAGGGGACCTCAAAACGTGAAGATCCACCAAAATCTCGACATCGAAATTTTGACATGAATCCAATACTTTCTCTCTATATATATATTACATATATACATGGTAAGAGAAAGTAATAATGGCGAGGATAGAAGAAGAATTTACCATGGCAACTATTTCTCCTATATTTTCTATGAAGTACAAGAGTAAAGTGGTCTTCAGAAGATTTCAATGGCAAAATGAGAATATACTTTTTAAAGAACATTAAAAAATAATTGATTTATGAATTTTAATCAAAATCGTTGGAGCGAATTTTGAGAAAAACGAAAAAAACTGAATAAGTGACATCAGTAAAGTACTAGTAGTTTTTGACCGATTTTGATTAAAAGCTTATTTTCATGCCCTAGGTGGGTGCCTAACGTAAATATAAATTTTGAACCATCTAGCTCAATTTCTTCACACTTTAAATTGGATACATACACAGACACACAGATAAACAGACCATGTCGCGAAAACCACTTTTTTTGAATTCAGGGGATCTCAAAACGTGTATATCCTTCAAAATCTCGACATCGAAATTTTGATATGAATCCAATACTTTCTCTTTCTATATATTAACATATATAGAGGTAAGAGAAAGTAAATAGATACAAGAGTTTCTTTCTCTATCACCACAAC